>JANHFP010150305.1:0-13613 GCA_032468135.1 Calamaria suluensis
TCACGTGAGTGAACATTTACATTTTTTAGGATATGTGTAGAATGCAGTAGACATCTATCCTGTAATGTAATTTATCATAGCTTTTTTTTCTCTGCTATAAGCCTGTTTAAATTGCTGTAAAAATCGCAAATATTTTGGTAGATGGGTGACTAAATTTGTTAAATAAAAATAAATAATTTTCTTGAAATCTATAAGACAGTTTACTATCACAGCTGTGTATGAAGGAGTCACCTTTTGTTTTGGCATGTCATTCATATATATGCTTGTATGTAGCTTGTCATAATATATGTAATGCCTTAAGTAAGGTGATAATAAGAACTAGGATAAAAAGAATGTTGATGTTTGATATTGTAAAAGACAGCTGAAAATAGTATGGACAACCAAGAAAAATGGATTATTGAAGAAATCAATTCAGAATTTTTACCTGAGGCATATACATGCCACATTCATTTTTTTCTACTTTGGACACATTATGGAAGAAAAGTAGAAAAGAAGGCAACTACAGCAAGATGGATAGACTCGGTTATAATAATGATGGATGCATGATTGAAATTCATAAAGAATCAGATGTACAAATTAAAATGGAGAAAATATGTGGTTGAAAAAGACTTGATAGCACATTTCCAACTTTCTAGAATAATTATAACTTTAGCACTTTTACTCCAATTGTGATAATGTTGCTGTAGTTTTGGACGAAAGAATATTTCTACCTTTATTTTGCAGTCATTTTTATAGAAAAATCTGATTAAATTTTTGCTCAATACAAATTATTGACAAATTTGGTTTTGTCCTTGGTGGTACAACTAGAATTAGAATTTTGATTTGCACTACTAAACCAGTTATATGCAACCAGCTTTGTATATGAAGATTGAAATAATCTTAGTATTTCCAGAATGTTATATTTTATTAGTAAGAAGACTGTGTAAGTAAGAATATTAATGGATTAAACTATTGTATTAGGTTGTTTTAATTGCATTTTAATCATAGCTTTACATAGTTTTAATTACTGTACTTGATTGCCTATTTTCAAATGATTAATTTTGCTCATGCTTTGTTTTCCTTCCCATGATTTTTAAGAATTTTATTTTTTATTAGAGCAATAAAAGTTTTAATTCTGCATAGGACTGATAGGGTAAATCTGAAGTAAACCAATAGAATATATTGGAATAGAATGGGTAAAAAAGCAAATCTTGGAAAGTGGTCAGGATTGTGAACAGTTACAAAAGTTAATATATATTTAAGCAACATTTGTAAAACATTGGTCCTATTAAGACGTTAATTTGCAGTGAAATAGGAGTGTATGTTGTGTGAAGTTTATCTCAAGCAAAATAGTAATTTTAAAAAATATACCAATTAAGTTAACTTCTAGATAACTTAATAATAAATATTATTCAGAAGCCATTCCAGAACATTTCTGAAAGTGTCTGAAACCTACTTTACAACATATGGCAATGAGTTCTACACATTTGCACTCTTAGGAGATAGCTTACCTCAGTCTCCCAAAATTGTATCGATCACTACTCATGATTAAAGAGTATGTTAGGTTTGTTTGGTTACATTGAAACTCTCATCTTGCTTATTACTATAAATGATGTCTTCAAAACAGCTTTGCTTTAAAGACTATTATTTCATATGAATTAGCAAAATAACCTTTTTAGGATTGCTTTGTATCCTTGTAAAGTTTTGATAAACAAAAAAATTAAGATCATTGAGTAAGTGGAAGTGACTCTAAAGATCAAGTTCCTAGGCGTAACTCTGGTTGCTACAGATATTACAGGAATGCCTTTTCAAGATATCTTTTTAAGACTTAAAAAGTATGGAGTATTGTAATCAAACTAATTTGTTAAAATGACTTTTTAATTCCAAAGTGAGTTAATGAAACTTTGAAATTAATTAATGAAGCAAAATAGAAGAAATACCAATACTATTTAATACCGGTAGTATGAACACTATTTTTTTCTCTTAGAACTTTTAAGTTACATATTTGATATAAGAATTCAGCTGATAATATGGAAGTTTTAAGATAGAATTGGTAGTCTCTGTCTTAGTATCAATCTTCAACAGTAAAGAAACAAACTGTCAACAAATATGCTGCAGACTGTCACCATGAAGGCTCTGGGAGAAATGTTCAAATGCCATGTTGTGACTGTGCCAACAAAAAAAAAAGAATCACAGAATCATGGTATTAACTGTGAAACACTATGGAAGTGACAGTTGGATTTTGAAAAAGCAGAATCGGAAGTGTGTTGATGCCTTTGAACTTTGGTGTTGGAGATACTCCTGAGAATACTGTACACAGCCAAGAAAACAAACAAATAGATCATTAAATAAATCCATTCAGGGCTCGCTCTCTGGGAAAAAATGGCCTGGCTCAAATTATTCTACTTTCAACACATTCTGCAAAATGAATAAGATAGAAGGAAAGAGAAGATGATAACCATCAAAAACATAGATTGTTTTAGTTACAGTGGTGAAGAATGTACCATTGGAAGATCTGAAGGATCAGGTTAGGGGAGATTGACATGAAGATAAATTGTGTGGCTACTAGAAGGTGAAAACAACAATGGCACATAATAATGGAAAACCTGGTTCTGATTGCCTACTTCACTCTGTGTTATCCAGTAGATGTTTTTGTAAATGTGAATGTGCTGATTCCCTTTTACATTCCCATTCACTCCAGCATGGATTATGTAAAAGAGTAGGGAAAATGGCAATGTTCTATTGATACCTACAGAACATTCAATTTAATTAGGAGGTATTGTGTTTAAGAAATCAGTATAAGTTAGTTTGAGATTTTTAAAATTATATGTAATATTGGATTTTGATGTGTTTACATTGTTTATGTTTATTCATGGTTTCTTTGCCTAATTTAGGTGTGTGCTTATACACCTACTTTGCAACTATAGCAAGGCCATTGTCTTAATGTAGGGGTCCCTGGGCCACAGTCACTATAGGCCCGTGACCTAATTGGAATTGGGCTGTGTAAGTGATTAGGCAGATGTGTTTGCATGTAGCTTAACTTGCACGAGCAGCAGGCCGGCGAGCACTCAGACAAGTCATGCTGCGTGCCCACTCATGCAAGAGCTCAGGTGTGCCCATGTGTACATGCCGGCCCAGTGCTCATGTGACTCAGTTCCCCTCTTCCTGCTCCCCAGCTGGGCCACTAAGCTGCAAAGGTTTGGGACTGCTATCTTAATAAAATGTTATATTATAATTCACACAAACACATTATTGCTAAAGAAACTCAGCAACTAATACATTTAAATGGTTCTCACATTATGTTTTTCAAACAAATGCTAATATATTAATTTGGCAAACAGCCCCAGTTGGGAAAGAGAGCCTAGACCAGAAAGATACCTTCTTTGTCCAAACACTGTGTATTTTGTAAGAAACAGTAACAGAATTAAAAGTCTGAAAATGGAAATAAAATAAATAAAACTCTGTAATGCTGACAGTTTGTGACTACCATTTATTTTAATCAAAGTTAAATTAAGAGTCACTTTTTAGAAATTGAGCATTTTTGAATGCTATAAATGGCATATAAAATGTTTAATGTGCTGCAATTCACTATTGATTTTATAAGTAAACATTTGCAAAATTAAACTTCAAAGAGCAAATTTAAACACAGTTTTATTTTCAAGAAATTTGAAAGTACTTTTACCGTTTATTTTTTTGACCTGTAAGTTTTATATGTGGTTATAAATACATTATACAGGCCAAGGAACAAAAATACTTATTTTTATCTAACATTCCTACAAGAAGTCTCAAAGGTGCTTCTTCAAGAATTACCGGACTTTCTGGTTTTTCTTTTTTATTTTTATAAATTGAATAAATTATTGTGCAATTTTAGATAATGATGTTTGCTTGTAACTTATAGAAATAACTGCCTTGGCTGAGATGCTGATGATTCCTGCTTAGTTTTTAGCATTTGGTTGTTCTTTCTAGGCAATTTATGACTAACCTTTTTGCCCGTCACCTGTCAAAAGTGGGGGGAGCACGGGGTTTATACATGCTAATGTCTACACCCATAATTCAATGCACCCTGCCCATGCATGCACGCGCTCGCCCCACACTCCCCATACTTTTGGCAAGGTAGGCCCATTTTCACCCTCCCCAGGCTCCAGCAGCTTTCTTGGGAGCCTGAGGAAGGCAAAAATGGCCTTCTTCACCCAACCCCCAGAGGCCCCCCAAAGACCCTCCAGATGGCAGAAACAGTCTGTTTCCTGGCGTCTGGAGCTGAGCAATACTCACATGCCCACCGATACAGCTCCACATGCCACCTGTGGCACATGTGCCATAGGTTCACCATCACGGTTCTAGGTAATCATCATGGTTCCTAGTTAAAACATTTGAAACTGTTTAAAAGAGGCTGTAGTCTAGATTTTCAATTACCAATGGTTCTCCAATATGACTGAATTTATGAAAAGTTTATTGTGTCAGTGATATGTTAATAATTTTTTGACATAAAATATTGCTTATATCTCTTGATCATTAGTCATGGGAGCATTTTTTCGTCCTAGGTTATATATATGGCTCAGTTATTGTTACTTTTTAAAGTGTTTTTTTTAGTTTTATATTGAATCTTTCTTTCAACAATTCAAGTAGGTTTACATAGTATTCTCCTCTCCAGCAATAACTATGGAGTAGAGTGGACAAAGAGAAAGTGACTGGTGCAGTTAGGTGATGCTTAAAGTTGCATAACATTTTTTTTACATGTAGAGGACTAAACTGATATACATGTTGAATTGCAGTGATAAAAGGCTATTATACTATTTCTTAACATTGAATGAACATATATTCGTATACATTTACTGTATTTGCATTTACACCCAAACTATCTATTGATAATTCAGTAACATAATAGATACATTTTGCTTCTACTTTGAAAATTTGATAACTTCTTCATGCAGGACACTTTGACATTGAAAGCATATTTCTGATACTTAAAATATTTCTGTAGAAGTAAGTACTGATTGCAAAAACAAAATAGGAAATATCTGTAACAATCTAGCATTTGATATATTAATTTGCAGGAAGAGGGAACTTAGCATTTTGAGTCCATAATTCATCATATAAAAAGTATGTATATATGTGTATGAATGTCACAGAAGACCTATAAAAATTACAAATTTAGGTTTGCTTGATGAGGTTGCTAAGAAACTGAAGACTCCGGAGGAAGTGCATATTGTCTGGCCAGAAACATAACATTTTGCTCTCCAAAATTATTTTCTTTAGATCAATTCCATGTGTAAGGAAAGAGATAATTTTGAACATTCTTGAGTAGTTTTAAGTATCAACAGTAAATACAAAATTGTAGTCTAGTTCAGACATTGCATTACATCATGATTTTTTTTTATGATAAACAAGCCATAAATGACTGGGTGATACAACACAGGAAACCACAAAATATGTTTTATAAACCAAAATCCTGGAAGTATACTAAACAAAAAACCAAACAAATCATATTAGTAGTTGTATAATTTTTGAATCTAATTCTTCCATTCTACAGGTCCTAAAAGCCTTTTGATATTTTAAACCTCCCTCTTACTTATTATAGTTACATGAACTAAATCCACATGAACGCACAGCAGTTAAAATAGTAATGTACATCAACCATTCTGTTTATACTAAATTTTAACATACTGCTCTGTTAATTTCCAATTTTTGAATTAAAATGCTAAAAAACTTCATTACTAAAATCTCTTATCAAAATACATACAAATACATCGGGATGCCTAATAAAGGCTCTTTAGAATAATTCTGTCTTCATTGCTTTCTTAGAGCTTTCCCCTCGGGGTATCTAATATGTAAAGGAAGACTTTTTCACAAATTGGTACCATTATAGAAAGGCATTACCTCCTCACCTCAGCCTCTTTAATCTCGGAAAAATGCCAGACATTTAAGAACCTGTCCCTGTTTGATTGCAATACATGGTTCTGAAAAAACGGGCCCTGAGAGATGTTGATTCCAAGTCATACAGACCATTTCACATCTCAAAGACCTATAAATGCAATGTTCATTTATAACTGGAAATCCACAACTGATGTCCTTGCCAGACCTGAACAAAAGCCCCTTGACCAGTTTCCACCTCCTTTGACCAAGAACCAGAAAACCAGTAGGATCCCGAAATTACTACTGCGGCTTCCTGAAGAAGGTGTCTTGCTCAAGAAACAACATATGGAATTTAATTCCTCATTAAACAGGAAGTAATCACATCTTTATTGAGCTTAATTACAGCTTGTTTAATTCTATCTAGATAGTAATAGCCTCTAGACACTAGGGCAAAACTTCCAATATCACCTGTTTGCCCTGAGGTGGTAAGCATGCTGATGATTCTCATTCAAATGATCAGATGAGCTTTCCCGCAACTTAGTGTTAATCAACAAGGGAGATATATTAAGCCCTATGGCATTTCATAAATTTATAGCCATAAGGTTGTCTTCTCCTATAACCACTGACTGAAACTGCCCCCTAAGGACCTTTGTAATGAATTCCAATCAATTATTGTAGGTAGGTCAAGAGGAATACCAAGGTTCCAATACCAAGGTTAGTGATATACAGGTTGGAAATCAAGTCAGTTTAAATCATGATTTAAATCACTAGTAAAAAAACTTGATTTAAATCAACTCGATTTAAATCATTTTTTTTCTTTTTACATTTTATAAATATAAGTTTAATTCATGGTTTTCACAATAAAAGAGGACTAGGAAATCACCAATGTGCAGACAAGCAATTTTTAAAGAGCAATTGTCACCTCTGTCCTGCAGTGGCTCCTCTGACCTGCTGTTGACTCATTGACAATCCTATTCACTTTAATGGGACAGTTGGTGATGTGGCAGTGGCACAACAAGGTAGGGGATGCGGTGGGCAGCAGGTGAGTAAATGCCCGCTAACAGACACTATCTGAATTGACAGATATCTTTAAATGCAAGGACTTATCCTTGCTGGTAGTTGGAATCTAATATTTGCAAACAAAATGAGAAACAGATTCAAATTGACAGCTATATGCCAGTCATGCACGGTGGTTTGTGAGTGTATGTGGAAGGTGGTGCATGTATGTGTGGGGGCTGTACTCACATTCATGGGGAGGCACATGTGTGGGGGGACACACCAGGGGTGAAATTCAATTTAATAATTGAAATTCGATTATTAAACTGGTTCACAAATGTGCACACATGTGGCATAATTCAAATGTTTTGTGCTATCCATTGAGCAAGAAGCACTGAATTGGGAAGCACTTTATGAGTTGTCCATCTCCCTTCTCAAGGCAAAAATACAAAGTATCCTTAATATCCCCTATTTGAAACTTCCAAAGGGAAGGGAAAAGCATCCAGATCTCTGAAAAATGTGATTTTATCTTGAATTCTTCCAAGTTCACTTTCCATATGAATGGAATATGACAAAGAAGCTGACAGTTATGAGTGATCCAAACATCGTGATTAGGCTATTGTTTAAGATTTGATTTCTATTTCTAAACTTTTTTCAGCCAACTTTTCGATCAGTAAGGACAATTGCATCTCAGTTACCAATAGATTAGATTTGGATTGGTGAAATGGAAATAGAGCGTAGATTGGAAACTAGTAGTTAACTATATGGCTAGATAGAAGATGATTGTTCATCGCGCTTTGTCTACCAGTGTGTCTGGGAAGTTACTGCTGTTTTCAAAAATCTACTTTGAGGAAGTTAGAGTTCGTCTTCCCCTCATTATAAGGGTGATATGGAAGGTTTTGGTGGAAAGGGCGGAGGTGCTGCTCCCCACTGGCCCAGGTGACAATGGTTTGCTGACCTGGTCACCCTGTCAGTGGCCAGTCCTTGGAAGTTACTACCAGACAGTCTTCCTCAGCCAGGAGGTCTTGGTCCATTTGGACCCACAGTAGCTACAACTGAGCGCCTGGCATTTGAGGGGAGATCTCTGAGCCAGGACAATTACTCCTCCAAGGTGATCAAGATGATACAGGCCTCCAGGAGAATATATGACCTGGAAGGCATTCTGCTCCTGGTGCTCCAGGTTGAATTTGGAGCAGCATCTGTATCTGTACCCCAGATCCTGAAGTTTCTCCAGGCAGGGCTTGACAAGGGGCTATCGCCCAACACTGTCCATCATCAGACACTATAAGCTGGACACCTTCGCTTCAGCTGAAGTGGCCTTTGGCAGGTTGATCCTCCAGAGAGTCCATTCTGATCAGGGAACCTTGGACCAGACTGCAGCCCACCCATAGGACAAGCCAGCTTTGGTATGTCCCTTCCTGGATGCTATCTCCACCACAATGGAGAAAGAGGCACTGGTCTTACATGATACACTTCTTCTCATTGGATGGAGATAGCATACAGCCCCACCCTAAGAGACCATCTGGTCCTGGGTCCAAAGGGAGGAGAACATCTGAACAAGACATGTCAAGTCTGTCACTACATCTTCGCCAAAAGCTGGGATGTTGGTGAAGGAGGCATGTCATCACAGTTTTGACAGACTCGGTCCAATCAGCTAACAGATGGGGTCAACCCATTCTTGGATGCTATCTGGAATAGCTGTTTGGGATAGAGGAATCATTTGGTCACTAATGTTTGAGGGGTTTCTTGAATACACAGTCTAGCCATTCCTTGGCGGATTTAAAGGCATGTCATGAGACATTGTCATGTAAGGTCTGCTTTTGTTAGGTGGTCTCACATAATCCTCAAGCACTCCCTAGAATAATGTGGAATAATATGGTCTGGATAGATGAGACAAAGATAAAATTATCTGGCCACAGTACCAGAAGACATTGTATTCAATGTTAATTCTTGTGATGTTGAGCTGCCCAGGCCCTGATGCAGCAATGCGTCCTCAAGCCATTACATTTCTACCACCATGCTTTACAGTTATCAGATTGTCCTGGTAATATGTTTTCTTTGGTTTTTGCCAAACACCTTCTGCTCTCATATCTAGAGCATATTGTTCAGTTTGCCTATATGTTATAAGCAAACTTTGATCTTTCTTGATGTTCTTTTTGGACAGTTAAGGTTTTCATACCTTCAATGTAGGAATAATTTGTGCAGATTCTTTCTAATGGTAAACTCATACATCTTGACGTCAGTAGTGGTGAGATCTACCCATAGGTTATGTGATGAAATTCTGGTTTTCTAGAAACTTCTTGCATCTTTCATTCTGCTCTCTGGTAGAACTTCCAGGAATGTCCAGATATGTGGAAGTTGTAGTTATTTGAAATTGTGTCTACCTGTAGCTGATTTTCAGAGAGTGAAAAGTTTTGTGTCCAGTTGTTGGACATTTATTACCTTTATTAAGTTCTCAGAGAGATCTTTTGATCTAGGTTTGATGCTAGGCACACTTCAAAAATAAAGAGAAAATCAAGCTATCAATGTGAGAGATTTAAATTAAACAGGTTCTTTCCTGATTCTCTCTAATGATGTTCTAGTCATTTGCACCTGTTCTGATGCACTTGATGCTAATTCATGAATTTGTACTGTTAAGTGTAGGGAATGTACTTACCCTTTTTACGTGCAAAATTTTCATTTACATTTATTTAAGTTATATAATGAACTATAAAATGTAAACAGTATATATTAGTTGTATTAGTCCTTGACTTAATTAAGCCCCAAATTTATGTTAAGTTAGTAACGCAATTGTTAAATAAATTTATTTTTTTATTTTTATTTTTATTTATATACCGCCCCATCTCCTCAGACTCATTTCCCCATTGATTTTGCTTGTCAGAAGGTTGCAAAAAGTGATCACATGACCACATAAATATGAGTCAGTTGCCAAGTTTCTGAATTTTGGCCACATCATCTTAGGAATATGGCAATGGTTACAAGTGTAAAAAAGGGTCATAAGTCACTTTTGCAGTGCCATTGTAATTTTGAACAATCACTAAATGAACTGTTGTAAGTTGAAGACTACCTGTATATGCAAATGAGATGGATGATACATAAACTTAATCAATAATGGCCCTTTATTGATAATTGTTGAAATGAAGATTATATGCACTTATACAAAGGCACTCTGTGTGTATGTACACTTACAACCATGCAATTCAGTTAGGTATATACTTACATTTTCAGATGATTATATTTGCATTGCTCTTCCTCAGATAGCAACAATACCCCATTTTATGTAATATATAAACTTCCCATTCCATACAAGATTTCTTTTAAAAAAAAATCCTTACTGTTTTTGAATTTAGAACCTTCCATATTTTTAATTTATTGTGAATGTCAGAATGAATCTTGTTTTTGATATAATATTTCATCTCTCCTCTGGTGATTAAATCATTATTTATTGGGTTATTTTAATTGATTTGTGTGGTTGCATTTTTTATTTGAATATTAACTGAGTATCATTTCTGGCAGAAGGTGTGATGTGAAATTATTTAGTTAACTTTTTCATCATACAGCTTTTGCAGTGGCTGCTCTTCCAATTTCCAGTGCATGCATGCGCACCAGCCAGCTGGTCTTCTGGTTTCTGGTACACCCATGTGCACTGGCCAGCTGATCTTCATCCATGCTAGAAACCAGAAGAGCAGAAGGTGCACCTGCTAGAAACCAGAAGAGCAGCCACCCAGTGCTCACATGTGCACTGGGCAGCTGCTCTTCTGGTTTCCGGCACTCCCACGTGTATGAAAACCAGCCGGAAGAGCAGTGGGCTACAGCTTGCGGGCCCAGAGAGATGGTTTTGTGTGCCACTTCCATCACGCTTGCCATAGGTTCACCATCACTGACTTAAATAATCAGCAAGAAGGGAAATAACATTTACATTCATTGGAGAGACTGGATGTGGTGCTGACAGCTAAACAGGGAGCGTATTCCTCATTGAGTGTCTGCTCACTGTTTTATAATCCTTTCTACTTCAGTCTGTGTGCTCTATGATGGATGGGCACTGGGTAGATAGGGTCAGACATAGAAGAGAGTTCCTTTAGATTGCTTGGGGTTGCCCCCTTGCTTGTTTAAGCAATGTTGTAACTATTCAAGTGGAGGGAAATAAAAACTACTGATTATAATTGTAAGTTATCATTATGTGAAAACTATACATGTCTATCTGTTACCTGTATATCCGCTTTAAAGTGTAACAACCACCTTAACTTGTTTTAGATGGGTTGCAGTCAGTGATCACTGCCACCAGTGTCCATTTTTGATCTTTCTAATAGGGGTAGCTCTTGACTTATAACTACAGTTCCAGCTGGAAACTTTGTCATTAAGCCGTGCAGTCATTTAATGAAACATCACATAACCTCATAGGAGGTGCTAAAACTGAAAGAACAATGGTAATATTTTTGTGCTATGAGTAAAATGTAAGGCTCTCAGTTCATACTACAGGTAGTCCTCTATTTAACAGTCATCAGTCACCTTTTTTAGTAAATTTGAATGATTATAAGTCATAGACTGACTACCTATATTAGTTGTTATACTATATTTCTGAACTGATGCTTTTCTATACAGGGCCTATGAAGATTTCAAGAATCATAGATCCCAAAATAGGTCTTATCATAGATCCGACAGGAAATGGAATTTTAAACATCCGTACTTTTTTCTTTCTATGATATCTGTACAAAATAATCATTTCAAGTCTACATGTAGTGTCATATGCAAAATGCCTTCAACTAATTGATACAAACATCTCACAAACCATTTTTATTAATACTTGAAATACATTGGACATCAGATAAAAAAGTTGGAGAAAAAAGCATATATTTACCCTAAATTTTTTACCTATAATATACTTATAGTTTCCAACTAAAATCTCCCTAAGGTCTAACTTTTGAAGCTATTTTATTTGCTTTCTTAAAAGAGGGTGTCTTTTAGCAGAAAAGTATTAAAAACCTAGCTTAGCTGCAAGAAATGAATTTATTTCTTATTATTTTCTTTTTTAGGAAGAATTGCTTGCATATTTCTATGGTCATGATTAGATAACATATGAAAGGAAAATTCTTCTGAAGATGTGTGTGTGTGTGTAAATAGTTTACTTGTTTTGATATTACACATATTTGTTTTTCAACTGATTTTAGATTGCTTGGTTCCCTGGTAATTCTCAGTTAAAAAGAATGTGAATTCTTATGGTTGCTGTATTTGGATCCTTCAAAGATGAAGTTTGAATGAAAATACAAACAAAAGTTTAGATGTTACCATCCATTCACTGCTCCTTGGTAAACTGTCTACAGAATTCTGGAATTTTCTATATTAGGACCATTCTTTCCTGAATTGCTTAATTTTCATTTAGGACATTAATTTTTATGCTATTAAGAGGAGCTGTCCTACCTTCCTGGTTTACTGGCTCTGTACATTCCCTGCTGTAGAATCAATTTTTGTGGCAGCTGATAACTTTCATTGCTAATATATTAATGCTTAAATCAATAACATACCAGTCTCACTAACGAGATTTGCTTAATAACATAGACTTTTGGTTTTGTCAATCAACATGTTTTATTCAAAACTGAATCATATATTTGTCAAGTATAGTGGTCCTTAAAATTTGTGAAGCCTTTTCAATATTTCTGCATAAATATGGCTTAAAATGTTATCTATTCTCTATGCAAGTTCTAAAGCTTGTGATAAAGAAAATCCAATTAAACATATGAGTTAAAAACATTATACTTGTTTATTTACTCATTGAGGAAAATACAAATGGGTGGTCCTCAGTTAACAACTGCAATTAGGACTAGCACCTCCATTGCTAAGTGACATGGTCATTCAGTGAAACATTACATGGTTGCACTGGACTCACAACATAGGTTTCCCTGTAATTAAGCAAATTATAAGCAGTCATTAAATGCAGCAGGACTTGAGACTTACTGCCAGGTTTTCTATTGACCTTGCTTGTTGGAAGCTGACTATGAAGCTCACAATGGTGAGCTCAACTTTTTCAGTGCCATACAGCAATTGCTAAAGCAGGCTATAGTTAACAAAGATCTACCTGTATTTGTACGTGGCAAAAGTATGTGAATTTTTGTTTTCAGTAACTGGTTGCTGGGCACCAACTGCACCTAAAGGTTTGTGATAACTGTTGACTGATAACTGTTGTTAGCACTACACATTGTTTTGAAGGAGTTTCAGCTCATTCCTCTTGACAGAACAACTTCAGCTCCTTGCATGAACTGTTGCTTCAGGTCATTCCACAACAGCTCTACAGGAATTAAGTAGGAAGGACTGAGTGAACAATTGAACCAATTCACCCAGAGGGGTTTCTTAGATGAGGATAAACTTAATATGAATACCTCTGGTTCTAGCCTACCATCTTTAATGGTCGCATATTTTAAAATCTGGTAATCAACATTCAATCCACGATCTATATCAGTGATGGTGAACTGAGTGCCAAAACCGGGACATGCACACAGGAAATAAATGAACATTTCTCAAAATGAAGAGATGCACCAGGATAGGACCTTCAGGCATTTGTTAATTGTTAAGTGAATTATGTGATCATTAATAGACTCTGGCTTCCTCTATTGACTTTGTCAGACATCAGCTGGGAATGTTGCAAATGGCGATTATGACCCCAGAATGCTGAATCCATTGTAAATACATGGTAGTTGCCACATTACTATGGGGATTCCTGACAGTTAGAACAATTTATCAGTGGAACAACTTGCCTCCAGAAGTTGTGAATGCTCCAACACTGGAAGTTT
>JANHFP010151225.1:0-12834 GCA_032468135.1 Calamaria suluensis
CCTATTGGCCAGAGACTGAGTAAATTTGAATGCTGGCTCCTCCCCTTCCTGCCTCCGCCATTGCTGCCCAGTTCATTACGAAAACCGTGCCAGAGAAACCGACTGTGAACAACAATAAAACAGTATAAAACGAAACAACCAACAACAGTCCCGGAACTCCAGAAAAAACGAAGAACAGTCCCCAGCAGCCCAAGGAGAACACCGTTCAGGTGAGTACAATGTTACTTCTCCCTTGAGCTGCTTGGAGAGTCCAAAGCAATGGGATATACCCAAGCTAAACATTCCTAGGGTGGGACAACGGAGATTCCGGGATGGAGGCAGCAGGAACCACCTTTTGAAGAACCCTGCGACCAAAAGAAGCCTCAGCTGATGCATATACATCAATCTTGTAGTTCTTGATGAAAGGTGAAGGGGAGCTGCTCTGCTCTGTTGCTGCTCTGCAAATGTCTTGTATTGAAGCCTGCATAGACCAAGCAGCAGAGGTAGCAGCACTTCTGGTGTAATGCGCTGTGATACGGAGAGGCCGATCCCGACCTTGTTGATCGTAGGCTAGCAATATGGTTGCCCTGATCCAACGACCAATGGTGTTTGGAGAAACCTTCTGACCGAGAGAATTGGGCTGAAAAGAAACAAAAAGTGTTTCAGTCTTCGGGAATGACGACGTTCTGTTGACATACACTTGTAAGGCTCTGCGGACATCCAACCGGTGCCACTGTCGTTCCCGTGGGTCCTTTGGTCTGGGACAGAAATCTGGTAGAACAAGTTCCTGTGCATGGTGAAACCAAGAATTGACCTTGGGAAGAAATGATGGATCAAGCCTTAAAATGACATGGTCAGAATGAAACATGCAGAACTCCTTCTGGACTGAAAGAGCCGCCAATTCAGAAATGCGACAAGCCGACGTTATTGCTACCAGAAATGATACCTTGAATGTCAGGAATTTGAGAGAAACAGAATCCAAAGGTTCGAATGGCGCTTCCATGAGAGCCTGCAGAACTAGTGTCAAGTCCCAAGGATATCTGTGAACCGTGGGTGGCCGGAGATTGGATGCTCCTTTGAGAAAACCACGGATCCGCTTATGATACACAAGCGAATGGACCCCTTTGCAGGTGAGTATGGTCGATAGTGCCGCCACTTGTCGCCTGAGCGTATTGGTGGCCAGTCCTTTCCGAAGTCCGTCTTGCAGAAAGGCAAGAATCCAGGGATAGTGGGCCGAGATGTCGAAATGTTGTTCTTCAAACACTAACGACAGAAGGATGCCCAAGTCATCTCGTAAATCCGAGTAGTAGAAGGTCACAGTGCTGCTAAAAGAGTCTTGATCACCTGGGCAGACAGGCCCTCAGATCTCAATACCTTCCATTCAATTTCCAAACGGCTAATTGGGGCCATTCTGGTTCCGGATGAAGAATGGCCCCTTGACATAGCAAGATGATCGCTGGCGGAATCTTCCATGGAGACATCTGGGACAGATCCATTAGGTCCGCAAACCAACTCCTTCTGGGCCTGAACGGAGCTACTATGATCAGCTCTGCCTTCTCGTCTATCAGTTTCCTGATGACCTGAGAAATGAGGGGAATCGGAGGAAAGGCGTACAGGAGACCTGGAGGCCACTGGCAACGGAGCACATTGATTCCCTCCGCTGCCTGACACTGGAACCTGGACATGAACCATGGCAGCTGCGTATTCACGGGTGTACTGAAGAGATCTATTTTGGGAAGCCCGAACAGCTCTGTGATCCTAACGAACAACAAAGGATCCAGTTGCCACTCCGACTCGTCGATAGTCATGCGACTGAGCCAACCTGCCTGGATGTTGACTTCCCCTGAAATGTGGTTCGCTATAAGGGAACGAAGATTTGACTCCACCCAATCCCCCAATAGTTGGGCTTCTTGCATGAGAGCCCTGGATCGAGTGCCGCCCTGCCGATTTATGTGGGCTTTGGCAGTCACGTAGTCCGTTAACAGTAGGACGTGATGGCCTGACAACAGATGGCAGAAGTGACTGAGTGCCAACCAAGTGGCTTTGAGCTCGAGCCAGTTTATATCGTTCTGAAGATCCTGCGGAGTCCAACAGTCTTGTGTCACCTGATCTTGACAGTGGGCGTCCCAGCCAAACAGACTGGCGTCTGATATTACTGCAATTCTGGTGTGCTCCTTGAATGAACAGCCTTTCTCCAGAGCGTGGGAGAGCCACCATGTCAGAGAACGTTTGGTTCTGTCTGGAATAGTTATAAGATTGCGGGAACAACTGGTGCCCGCTTTCTGACTCGGGAGCAATAACCACTGTAGTGTTCTGGAGTGTGGACAAGCCCATGGAACAATTGAAATGCAAGAAATCATTTTTCCGAGCAATTGAGATAAATGGAGCAGATGAGCCTTTCGCAAAGGTTTGATTTTCCGGATCAACGAGCCAAGACTCCTCAGATGCTCTATTGAAAGGAACACCTGACACAGGTGGGTATCTATCCGTGCCCCAAGATGGACCAAACTGGAGGTGGGCCGGAAGTGGCTCTTTTTGTGGTTTACTGTGAAACCATGTGCTTCAAGGGTTCTTACTGTAAACCGGAGGTCCCTGTGGACCTGAGAAACTGTGGGAGATTGGAGGAGAATGTCGTCCAAATAGCATTGGATACGGATGGACTGTTTGTGCAGATGAGCTGCTACCACATCCAGCATCTTGGTAAACACTCTTGGAGCTGAAGAAAGACCGAAGGGCAGGGCCCTGTACTGGTAATGATGTCCCGTGTAAACAAACCAGAGAAAACGTCGGTGAGCCGGTCTGATGGGAATGTGAAGATATGCTTCCTATAGGTCTAAGGATGTCAAAAGGTCCCCCTGACAGATGCTGCCTAGTATGGTACGTAGGGATTGCATCTTGAAACGTCTGCAGGTGACATGGGTGTTCAGAGACTTTAGATCCAGGATGGCCCTGGATCCGCCGGATTTCTTGTCCACGAGAAAGAGGATCAAGTAAAAACCTGATCCGATGTGTTCTTGGGGCACCGGTTCTATCGCTTGGATGGAAAGGAGATGCTGAATTTCTTTCCACATCTGGGCTCTATTGTCAGGGTTCTTGGAGATCAGACAATGTATGAAGCGGTGAGGGGGAATGGTATCGAATTCCAGAGTCAATCCCAATGATATGGTTTGGATGACCCAGGCGTCGGAAGTGGTGTCTTGCCATTGTTGAAGGTAATGTGCAAGACGCCCTCCAATATGATGGGAACTGAATGAGTCACTTGCCCCTGCAGAAGGGCTTCGAGCTGGAACCTCTGAAGGGTCGTCTTGTCTGGTTCTGACGATTGCGGTCACGAAAGGACTGACGGTCGGAGAACCTGTCCCAGGACTGTTGCAATGGTCTCTGTTGATAGGATGACCGGAACCCATAGTCCTCGTTCCGAAAGGATGGTCTGTGATAAGGAAGAGAAGAACTCCTTCTATCTGCCCGTCTTGAAGATTGAGGTAGGACCTTCCGTTTGTCCTTATCTTCAATGAGAGCGTGTCTCTCCAAATAGTGAATCTCCCTTAAAGGGAGCAGCAGCCAGTTTCCATTTTGCCTTCATATCTGCTTGCCAGTGGCGCAACCATAAGAGTCTTCGGGAAGTGACATTAGAGGCTAATGCCCTGGACGTAAATTTTGCAGATGAAATAGTAGCATCTGCGGAATATTCAGCCACTGCAATGAGCTTGAGGAGATCCTGATGGAGACGAGCGTCATCTGGAGATGCGTTTCTTTGAATCTGACGTAGCCACATCAGAGATGTTCTAATGAAAAAAGACACTGCGGTAGCGGAACGGATGGCCCAAGCCATAGCTAGATGTGTTTTTCATGTAGCCATTTCCATTCTCCTTTCCTCCGCCCGTAGTCCATCAGCCGTGTCAGAAGGTAATACACTGGAAGACGCTAGACTAGCGACTGGACTCTCCACTGGTGGCAGAGCCAGTAGATCTTCAAATTGTTTGTCCACAGTATATAATTTTTTGTCCATACTGCTGGGAGCAATCACAGTTCCTGGTAGCAACCATTGTCGCTGAACGACATTCATAAATAATTTAGGAGATGGGATAGCATCTTGATCAGAAGATGATTCTGTGAAAAGAATGTTGGTGTCCTGGTCCTCTGAAGGAACCGCCTTGGGATCTTTAGACATGCCAATTTTGGCAGTGGCTTTGGCCTTGCGCAGAAGAATTTTAATATGTTCATATTTTAAGAGATTGGCCGAAGGATGGGGGTCAACGATGGGTTCTTCATCATCAGAAAAGGTGTATCCAAAAACCTCATCTCCCATGGAGTAGACCTCGCTATGGTGAGACGGAGAAAAGGAAGGTTGCTCTTGTGAATGAGAATAATGAGTAGATCTGCGAGTAGAGGCAGGTGGTCTGGGGTTGCTATGATGCTGAGAAGATCCTATGCCCCGCTAATGCAGGGCAGATCCCCTGTGCAATGGAACGATTAATGTGTTCCTAAACCTCTCTGGATAGAGGATTTGAATTATGCTCTTCAGACCTCAATCCAGCTGCAGTGGGCGTGAAACATGACGTGTTCTGCGAGAGGAGACATTGTCCTGTCTATGGTCTGCATCTCTTATTCCCATTCGGGGAGAAGCAGTCTCCTCCTGAACCTCAATGAAGGGAGGGAGTGACCAATCATAATGTGCAGCTGGTTGGTGAACCTGAGCCAATGTTACAACTACTGGTTGAATGGGAGACTCAACACTGCTGGAAGGGCTGATGTCCCTATGACTGCACTTGCTTCTGGGCTTTGGCAAATTGCTTTTCCAAAGCCCTATCCCTTCTGATGGCATCCTTGTCAGGCCCCTTGTTGCTTGGTGCCTTGATAATTTGGTTTTAGAATGGTTGGCCCTGGTTCTGGATTTTCCCCTGGGAGACTCAGAGGGTTTGGGGACGTCTTTCATAAGGGAAACAGACCTACTACGGTCTGCCATAATTTCCCCTGGCCTTAAGACTGACCTTAAGACTTAAGATGTGATTCAAGGAAAATCAGGGCTGAGAATTCAAAATGGCGGCCACACGAAGTATTGGTATCAAAATGGCGGCCGGAGCCCAAGCACGGCTGGGCCAAAGGCAATTAGCACTTGCGAGACTGTAGAAAGTGGAACCGACAATACGGCCCTAATAAGGTCTTTCCTCACTGGGATAGTTTTTTTAAATTTTAAATTGTAACATTTTTGCACGAAATTGTTTTATACTTGGCTGTAAACCGCCCCGAGTTCAATGGAGAGGGGCGGTATAGAAATATAACTAATAAATAAATCAATAATAAATAAATCTGTGCTGGCTCACCCTGTGCGAGAACGGCAAAAAGTCCCTAAGTAGCTTGATCAAGTTCAGGATGGCGAGGAGCAGGCCACGCGCTTCCTGTGGTCTAGGAGGGAATGGGGATCCGTCACTACAGACTATGACTGCCTCCTGAGTGATTGCTGGAGAGGGAGCCCGTCAATACGGCTCCTTACCCGTCTATGAGCCTTCCGAAGCTATAAAGGACCCCCCGTGGATCGTGCTGAGCCGCTGCTCAGCTGAGATCGCCACCGCGGCCGCTGCAGCCACCGCAGCCGCTGCCACGGCTCCCAAAGCTTACCAATTGATGTCCTGAAAGATTTCTCTTTGTTTTAGGCTTGTTTTGTATTGAAAGTAGTTGTTCTGATTCTAGAAGAGTCAGAAGTAGTGGAGCGAAGTAAAACTATGTCTCTATAGGCCGGACTGAGCAAATGAACTGGGCAGCAATGGCAGAGGCAGGAAGGGGAGGAGCCAGCATTCAAATTTACTCAGTCTCTGGCCAATAGGACATAGTAATCACCCACTGCTTTGGACTCCCCAAGCAGCCCAAGGGAGAAACATCCATTTCAAAGGACTCAGAAGTCTATTTATTTATATATCAAATTAAGAGACCATTGATATCACTTACAGAGCAATTCAATTCGAAATCCACTGTGAAGTTAAAGCAGTGGCTTAGTCTCACCTTCCATTTCTACCTCTACAGTAGCACAACATAAATTTATTTATGGTAATATAGTATTACAGGTTTCCTTAGTCCTAAATTTTATGTTTGTAATATTTTACAAAGTATTTTATTTCCCACTTACAGTACAATTCTTTCTCTCCATTAACTGGTTATGAAAACAGCAGGGCTGGCATGTATCATTGAAATTTGGATGAGGATGGAAAGGTTCCTCTCCCTAAAATCTTAATGGCAGATTTCAAATATATCATCATTTTCAACACCAGGGAAGGTGAGGAGAAGTGATATCTTGTAATGAGATCTTCAGCTCAGCAAGTTACCAGATATGAGATCTTATACATGCATGAAAATGGGTATTGTTAGTATATCTTTCCTTTGCAAGCTCCCTTCCCAAGTTCCTCAAGCCTAAAAAGTTCAACTTGCCCTGGCATTATTTGGATTACAAGAGACCTATTAAAACCTGGCTACTTTAACAAGCCTCAAGAATATTAAAATACAATGATTTCTTTTATTTCAGAATATATGTTTATACAGTTATTATTCCTTTATATTCCAATATATTACCTATATTGCTTAGACCATGTTTCCCTGAAATAAGACCCTGTCTTATATTTTTTTAACTCTGAAATAAGTGCTTGGCCTTATTGCCATGCGCTCAAAAGCCCAATTGGGCTTATTATCAGGGGATGTCTTATTTTAGTGAAAACATTGATGATTTTGTTTATGTATGATAGGACTGCAAACTGCTCAAAATCAGTTTAATATTGAGTGGGATATAACCTTAGAAAAACAGTGGTGGTGGTCATCATCATGTTGGTAGTAGACTCCCCCAGGCTTTGGTTCTTGGGTATTTTGACCTCCATACTCTGGGGATGAAGGGACGCAGTGGCTCAGCGGGTAAGACAGCTGATCTTGTCGATCGGAAGGTTGGCAGTTCAGTGGTTCAAATCCCCAGTGCCGTCTAATGGGGTGAGCTCCCGTTACTTGTGCCAGCTACTGCCAACCTAGCAGTTTCGAAAGCATGTAAAAAATTCAAGTAGAAAAAACAGGGACCACCTTTGGTGGGAAGGTAACAGCGTTCCATGCACCTTTGGCATTTAGTCATGCCAGGCACATGACAATGGAGATGTCTTCGGAGTTAGGTATTATCAATCTGTGTATAATGCAAGTAGTGAAATCTGAACTGGTTTGCTACTGGTTCACTGGCCATGAATGAGCACTGTGCACCAAACAAATGTGCTGCATGCGCATCTGCAGTGCATCAAATACATACTGTGTGTGTGCAATATGCACCAAAAGGAGGCTTGGGAAGGTAAATAGAAGCAGGGGGGTTCAGCTGTGGCAAACGATTTAGCTTAACTAGAAAGCAGGATTTCTTGCTTTCCAGCAAAACTAAAACCCGCACAACAACTGATTGCCAGAAATACTGGTTCATAGAAATTGGTAGCTTTTAAAACGGCCAGTTCAACCGAACCAGTAGCTAAGTACAGGTTCAGATGAACCAGCAGCTTTTTTAACTACTGGTTTGCCTGAACCGCTAGTTTTTTTACTACCAGTTTGCCCGAATCTGTAGTTTTTATCACTACCAGTTCGCCCGAACCAGAATGAACCAGTAGCATTTCACCTCTGATTTAGTTACAGGAGTGATGAAAAATAAACTTTGTGACCAATGCCCACATGTACAACCCTCACAGGTCTCTAAAGTGAAGGAAAACTGAATTAAGATCATAAGCACGGTTGTGGTTTTACGTACTGACCACTTTGCTTAACAAAGAGTTCCGATCCAAATTGTGGTTGCTAAACAAGAATTACACATATTAGCATTACAGCTCAAATTCAGTCAGAACAGAAAATGCAATAGAAATCTTAAACCAGTGCCCTGGAAATTGTGAAGGACTGGTGGGTGAAATAGAATCATACAGAATCTCAGCAAAATAGATATGTTATTAATAGAAAAGCCACCCAGCTACATGGAAGTTCCATTTATTACTGTTAATAGGGTTGAACTCCTCTCAAAGTGAACTTTGATCTGGGGGTCCTTTCAGACTTACAGATCTTGCTAGATAGAATAGTAAGTGGAAGCTATGCCCAGAAGATGCTTTGGCAGCTTCAGTTGCTCAGTTATTTCAAATGTGTCCTGGAGCAGTGAATCATGCCATTGGGTCAGCTAGATTAATGCAATTTATTTAATATGGGAATGCCCTTGAAGATAACCCAGAAATTGTGAATGGCACAAAATGCAGACGTTCACCTACTGGCTTGTATTAATCAATTCAGTAGAATAATCCCTGCTTTGGAGGGAGTTATTACTAGCACTTAAAATGTATATACAGCTTTGTAGTGATTTACTACAAAACTATTCTAAGTAGTTTTAGGCTACAATACTGCATTCTAACCACTACACCACCAGATCCCATTCAAGATGTTGCTGGCTACCTGTACAGGTTGACATTACTTGGGTTGTTACCTTTTTGAGAAATATCGTATCAGTGGAATCTGCCTATCTGACATGGTCTAAGCCAGAAAAGGGATTGTGTGTATTTATCCAAAACATGAAGGAAACAAGAACTTAGAGGACAGCTTTCATTATATCTACTGCTCATGCTCACATAGTCTGCCCATTAAAGTCAAGATATCTGATAACTTCATTTAGATGCGACAAGAATAGTTCTTTTTTTGTAGAGCTTTTACAATAATAGGTTCTCAGTAGTTGAAAGTAGGGGAAGATATTTTGGATAGTACTCTATATTACTTGGAATTGCTTTATTACATTTTCTACATGGACAGAATTGGCATGCTCCAGGTGCCATTCATTAATCAGAATCACCTTACGGGCCTAGGAAGGATGCCTTCTCTGTTAAAGCACCTGACCTTCAAAACATCATTCCCTCCAAGATATATCTGCCCCCCTATTTGGCCAAGTCCAAAAGAGCTCTAAAAATCTGGTTCTCTCCAAAGGCCTTGGGTTAAAGTGGGTGGCAGGCCTTGGATTATTCTTAATGCTTTCCCCTCTTTCTGGCATCTGGGTTTTTTAACTAGGCCACATATTTATTTTCATTATTGTTCTGCTCAGAGTTATAGAGATGGACATTCTTATAAATTTCTAAAACAATTTTTTAAAAAAAGAATTAGAACTGTGGGTTAATTTGTTTGGTGAGTAGGCAGTTTATAAATTTCCACAATACATCAGTGATTATACATCACAATACATCAGTAATCACTGATGTATTCTCCAGCCAGTATTCTGGGAGTTGAAGTCCATAAGTCTTAAAGCTGCCAGGTTTGAGGACCCCTGGTTCAACCTATTTTACAAAAATGCCATTATCTTATAGCCTTCGACAACACAGTCAACAAAATATGCTTAAAAAGCTTAATTCTTAATAATTTTAGGATCCCTATCAAGCATTACTCAGATACCATATTTTGAAAATAAACTCTACATTTTGTTCTCTTTTTAAAAATCATAAAACCTAGTCTATTATATTTTTATGGTTTTCCTAATGTAAAGATAAAAGTGTCAGCTTTATTATTTAAAACTATCCTAACCGCCACTATTCCAAAAGTAGTGGTACTATAAGGCTATTCAACCCATCATTAGTATTTCTAGTTGTAAAACTACAAATTTATATCAAAATGTAGTCTTATGATCAACTTGTAGGTCTCCCAGCCTTAACCTCTGCTAAGCTGCTGTTACAATACAAATATTTAAATATTGCAATGGATTATTCTGCTTTCAGCACAATTATGGGAAAGCAACATGTAAAGAAAATGTTGACTGCCTAAATTCAGCTGTTAGAAATATATTATTGCACATTTTAACAAAATCCAAACTATTTAATATTAAATATTACTTTTATGATAGATTTTAACCCTGGCTTAATTTTATATAAAAAATAAGAATGCATGCTTTATCTTCGTTCTAAATTACTGAGTATAGGCACCAATCATGCTGTAAGAGAATTCCAGTTTAGAATGATCAAAAAGTTACATACTCATGTTTAACTGCTAAATCCCACTGGATTGGTAAATATGGGCATATTTTTATATCTCACAACTGGGAACCTAATCTAGTATCTTCTAAAAGATAAATTAAAATTTATTTTTACATATATTTTACAAACACACACACCACACACATATATTATTTCATTTAATAACACAAACATGAAACACCTAGATTTTATTGTCAGTAAGTTACAAATTAGATCTTCTATAATTTTTTTAAGTTGTATCACCAACGTCAAAGTCTATTTGCCATAACATTGCCACTTTTCCTTGATGCACAGGATACTTTATGGCAGGGGTGTTAAACTCAGGGCCTGGGGGCCAGATCCAGCCCATGTGATACTTAGATCTGGCTTACAGGGACACTCTGGAAATAATAGGACCGGCCCACGGTGCTTCTGCAAGCAAAAACTGGCTCCCGAGCTTCATTTTTGGCTGCCACCCTCTGGTCTCCTGCAACCGTCTACCAGTGCAAATGGAGCTGGGTGTGTGTGTTTCACTGGCAGAGGGTTGCAGGAGGCTGTTTGTGCTGGCAGAGTACTCAGGCCACCACAAGTGCCCCTGACAGTAGTGATGTTGAGCTGGCCATGCGCCTCCTGAGATCAAACACAACCCTGATGTGGCCCTCAATGAAACTAAGTGTGACACACCTGCTTTATGGACATTCTCCATGAACAAATCAGAACTGATGGTTGTTTCACTTTTATACTAGTATTCCTAATATAGCACCTTCCAGATATATGAGATCTAGAATTCACAAGTATACACGGACATTTCTGAAATTTTTGGGACAGTACGCAATTAGAATATTCTAACTGCAACATTTCAAGTGCTCAAGCAAAAAAATTGATAAAAGTCAACTGATATATTGTGTATGTTCTTAAAAAGTAAAACCACATAACACAACTGCTCATCACAGCATATACATGGAGGGCAGAAAGCAGTGTGTGTGTGGGGGGGGGTACTACAAGGTTCTTAAGCCCAATATTCTTCAGCATCTTCATAAATGATTTAGATGAGGGAATATAAGGGAAACTCATAAAATTTGCAGATGACACTAACCTGTCAGGAATGGCCAACACCCTAAAAGACAGGCTCAGCATCCAAAAAGATATTGACAGACTTAAACAATGGGCTCTATCCAACAAAATGAAATTTAATGCAGAGAAAAGCAATGTTTACATCTAGGCAGGAAAAACCAAAGGTACAAGTATACATTAGGTGAAACTTGGCTCAAAATCAGTAACTGTGAGAGGGAATCCTGGTGGATAATAGTATAGGATAGGTTCTCTTGCTTGAGCAAGGGGTTGGACTAGAAGACCTCCAAGTTCTCTTCCAGCTCTATTCTGATTGACTTATTGACTCTTGCAAATCCTATACAGGCAGTTCTTGACTTTGGACTACTTATTTAACAATTGTTCAAAGTTACAATGGCCACTGAAACAGATTGTGTAAAATGTTGCTCCACCAGCCTGACATGACACGACATTTTGGGCACTTGGCAACTGGCTCACATCTGCAACCAATTCCCAAACACACTGTAATCATTTGATCGCCATTTGCAATCTCCTCTGTTGGCTTTCCCAAAAAGCCAATGGAAAAACTGTCAGGGAAGGTTGCAAGTGGAGGGGACCTGAAATCTGCTACAAAATGGAGTTGAAATCTTGTGTGGAGGGGAAATTCTTTCATGGGCTGCAGGATCAAAGCTGAAGTTCTGAAGATTTCAGTTTGTTCCTGCAGCCCAAATGCGGCATTGCAGGAAAATTTCAGGCAGCAGTTTACAGCCATCTACTTCTCTATACAGGAGTCCTGGGATTGTGGTTGTTGAGCGAAGCAATGATGCTTAATGTCTGCTTTGCTCAATGACTTACTGATCCCAATTATATTGTTAAACAAGAACTACCTGTAATGCTATAACCAGACTTTTTAAGATTTTAGTAGGACTGAAAAAACAGTAGAATATTGACAGATCTACTTCTTGGCTATAAATATGATAAAACTGTTTCACTTTGTGCTATAGACAGAATGCATGAAATGACCAAGCATGGTTCTTGTGGGATATAAAGGAAAGTTTGTGTACAGGACTTAAGAATTAGAAGGGTGTTTACTTAAAGTACCAGAGTTACTTCTTGAGTTGGAAATCTCCATTATGGTTCTACACAGATTATGAAAAAGTGGTAAAATTTTGTTAATAATTTCTTTTATTCTCTAAATTGTATTAAAACCTAACACTTATTCTATAATAATGAATGTTTCACATTTTAGAAAAATTACATGTTAAATATATCTATCTGTTTACTTAAGATAGACTGAGACAAAAAAACTAGACCAAGAGGGAGGCACATGGGCGTGGCCACAATTTGGCAGATCTGACTGTACCAACCCATTCCTGGACCATTCCGCAGCCTATCAGGAGAATGTGCTGTCTCCTGAAAATAACACAACACACAGCCATTAATATCTAAACTGCTGGCAACAAAAGTGATTACAACCCTAAGTGATAATATCCAAATGGGTCCAAGTAGCTGTTTTCCCTCCCTGGTGTCATGTGACTCATTAGTGGTACAAGGTCTCAGGTGTGAAGGGGGAGGTGCTGTGTTAAATTTGGTATTGTTGCTCTCTCGCTCTCTCGTACTGGTCACTGGACGTTCAACATGGCACCTCATGGCAATGAACTCTCTGAGGATCTGCAAAAATGAATTGTTGATCTTCATAAAGATGGCCTAGGCTATAAGAAGATTGCCAAGACCCTGAAACTGAGCTGCAGCACAGTGGCCAAGACCATAGAGCAATTTAACAAGACAGGCTCCACTCAGAACAGGCCTTGGCATCGTCAACCAAAGAAGTTGG
>JANHFP010158805.1:0-13500 GCA_032468135.1 Calamaria suluensis
GAAGGCCCTTCTTCTAGGGGTCACCAACCGACATTTCGAAGCCGATGGGACCCCCAACAGACCCTCTCTGTGTGTACATACCGGTCGTGAGGAGGCAGGCAGGATGCGGTCTTGTAGATAACCTGGCCCAATGCTATGGGTCGCCCATTATAAGCAAGAAACTTGCCAGTACAATAGAAAACCTAATTGTTAATGCCTGAATTATGACCATCAGAATTCATGCCAAGCCCCTCAACATCACAGTCATCCAAGTCTATACCCCAAGGATTGCTACAAGAGAGCTTCAAATAAAGAGCTTTAATGCCATGGTCCAAGAAACTCTGAAACAAGAGCCCCCAAAAAAGAGAGATTGTTTACATTCTAAGAGACTTCAGTGCAAAAGTTGGCAACCAACTTGAGTGAGACAGGCATCACTGGTAATTTTGGACTAGGTGACAGCAAGGTAAGTGTTTGATACAATGTTGCCAAGAAAACCAATTTAGGATCATGAATACATAGTTCAAGCAGCACAAACGCCGCTTATACGCTTTAATATCACCAAATGGACTTCACCGTGATCAGGTTGACTATGTCCTATGCAGATATCTGTGGACCCATCTCAGTCCACAGATATCTGCATAGGACATAGTCAACCAGTTAAGACATATCCAAGTGCTGATTGTAGCTCAGATCATGAATTGTTGGTAGCCAAGAGTAAAGTCAATTATGCACTATCAAAAAGGCAGTGCCTCCAAAGAATGTCACCCATGTCTCTATGATATAGAGATTGAGGTGAAAAATAGGTTTGAACTACTGGACATTACTGAACATTCCTAGGACATCTGGCCCTGCAAGGAATTCTGAGAGCTTTCTAGATCAGGCCACACCCAGACTTGGCCAAGTTATAGAGTTAAGGATTTAAGTGGTTGTGAAAGGAGCAGTGATAGCCATTATCATGAATAGGAAAGTGATGTACAATGAGGTAGATTAAAAGATGGGAATGAAATGCAGAATAACCAAAGCAATAGTTTCATGAGATTTACAAATATCATGACTGAACAAGGTAGATTCAGTGCTGCTTTTTGTTAGTGGATTTGTTATTATGTTTATTTGTTTATTTATTTGTCTGTTTTTTATGGGCTTATAGTTTCTTGCAGTCAAAACTGAATCTGAGTGTCATATAATAGGGCTACCTTGGGAATATTAATACTATGCCATTTATTCCTAATTTCAAAACATGCATACATATAGACTGCCATAATCAGCACAGCAATAAAGATAGTCTAATAGAAATAAGTAATTGTAATTGTAATTGTATTCATGCAGTTGTATTGCTTTATATGAAGAAGTTTATATGGAAAATATATTTTGTTCACAAAATAACCTTTCAATAAAGAGTAAATGTAGTTTCTTATGCAAGACACTATCTGTGCTTGTATTTTATTCTCCACAAAGGTTCTCATGATTTTTTTAAAAAAGGCAAGAAGCAGCACTAAATTCTTCCCATTGCAATCCTAGCAATGATTACTTCCTATGATCGGAAGTAAATTCACTGGCTTCGGAGAACTTCACATCCAAGTGTAAATGGGATCACAACATGTTTTCAAATATGCCTCTGAGAAATTGAGTGAGAAAAATAACTGAGTTTGTGAATGGAGGTTATCTTCTCTTTGCACTAAGTAACAAGGAAAAGGTGAGGGAACACTTCTTTGTGTCAAGATAATAGGCCATGCACAAAATGTTGTTTCATCTACGAAGTAGCTGTTAGAGCTGTAAATTCTCATTCTTCAATGAGAAGCCATGGGGAAATCAGAGCAGTCCATTTGTCACAGATTGCTTGCTTGTTAGACTAGACTTTTTACAGAGATCTGAAATTTTTAGGATTCTTAGTTTGAGCACTCTGTAACAAAGACCTGGAAAAAACATTTCTGTTTAGACGTGTGTTGAATTTCTGAGAAATGACACAAGATATTTCTCAGTACTTTCTTGGTACTGTAAAATGCTCAGCTCCGTCCTGTCGCCCCGACTCTACACTGAATTAAGGGATTACAGGGTTATAAAAGGGAAACTTTCTTAGCCCTGTTAAAGTTCGTAGAAAGTCTATAAAGCAAAAATAATGTTACTTTATTTTTTTAATGAAGTATGACATTAACTTGATAAAATTTAGATAAACTACTACAAATATTCAGCAGTATATAGTGGGAGTCACACCGGGGGCTGGTCTCGCATGTGCCCACAACCATAATTCTATGCACCCCGTCCCCCATGCATGCATGCACGACCCCCTGTGCTTCCCCCACTTTTGGCACCTGATGGCACAGTAGTCCCAGTAGGCCCATTTTTTGCTCTTCCCAGGCTTCCAAACCTCTTTAGGAGTCTGAGGAGAACGAAAATAGCCTTCCCCACCTACCCGGAGGCCTTCGAGAAGCTGGAAATGGCCCTTTGCCAACTTCTGGAAGGACCCAAAGGCCTGAAAATCAGCTGGCCAGTTTGCGCATGCATGCTGGAGCTGAGCTCGCATACCACCGATATCGCTCCGCGTGCCATCTGTGGCACTCGTGCCATACATTTGGCGTCACAGTCCTAGGGCCTGGTCTGAAAAGTATATCCCAATTTGGAGGAGGAGGGAGAAAATCCCAGGCAATTGGATGTGTTCCCACTAAGGATCATGGGACTGGCAGAGTCTCTCTCTCTCTCTCTCTCTCTATCTCTCTCTCTCTCTCTCTCTCTCTCCTGTGGGCTTTGCTCCTGGCTGGTTGTAGAGAGAGCTGCTTTGTGGGAAAAGAGATTGGATGGCTGCAGGGAAGCCCAGCAGTGAGGATACAGAACAGGGACCCAAGTTTAAGTAAGAAATTATGAGATTTACAGTTCTTTTTAGCCTGTGTTTTCCCATGCTGTGTTTTCCAAGACTTTTCCACTGAGAGCAGTATAGGCTGGGCCATGCATGCGTAGGCCTTGCCAAGCCTGTGTGATTCATCTACACCTTCTGAACTACCAAAGCATTTCCCCACTAAGCTGCAGGTTCAAACCGAGTGGGCGAGTAGGAGGGGTCAGAGGTTACAAACCCCCTTTCATTCATGACAATCTTATTATTCATAAATTAAGCTAAGAATGTGTTCAATAAACTGAACGAATGGTTGAGGAACTGGGGCAAGACCACGGTGAATTGAACAGATTTATTAACAGCAACTAGAATCAATAAACAGAGAAGTGAGGACTCCAACAACAACTGAGGTGACAGCCGCTATTTATATAATGGCTGTCAGCCAATGGCAACCCTTTAAAACTCCGCCACTGGGATTGTCAACCAGGCTGCGCCTTAGCCAATCATTGTCACCCATCTGTTGCTTGGCAACTATGAAGCTGGAGGACGCAACACCCCTCCCCTTTTGAAAGGAGCATGTGTAGTCCTACAGATAACTTGGACATCTGCGCACCCTCTTTGATCAACGCAGTTGAGCAGTGGTGTCAGGAAGAGGGGATGTGCCTGAGCCTTGGGTGGCCCGACCCTGTGGCAGCTGAACAATGAAGTTGTCTGGAGGACTGGGCATTGGAACCAGGACTTCATCTTCCAGTGAAGCTGGTGCTTAGGTCATCTCCGAGTCTGCAATGCTGGAGCCCAGAAAGGTAGAACACTTGGTTCCTTCAGGAGTTGTAAAATTTGGTTCCATTTCATCTGGGGGGTCTCTCTGAGTTGGTAGTGGCACTGTGTCCCCTTAGCTGGTCCACATGTTGGTGCTAGATCCAGCCATCCTCCAGGCTGACCCTGTAGGAACATTGGATTAATTGTATTTTTCCTGGAAGCCACCGTGGATCACCCCCATAGTCTGGGCATAGACCAGATTGCCTACTGCAAAAACTTTGGTGCTGCTAAAAAAGTCCAGGGGCTTCTCAGCTACATAGCATGGGTGTAGATGATCCAGTGTGGTCCTAAGGCTGCGACCCATGCGACGTTCGGCTGGGCTGCGGTTCATTGTGGGACAGGGAGTGGTGTGCTAGGCAAACAGGTAACGGCTGACCTTGCCCTGCCATGTGGCTGGGCCTAACCTAGCAAGAACCTCTTTGGCCACTCTAGCAGCCCTCTCAGTCATCAGGCATTACTGGCCAGATGAAAAGGAGCTACCCAGGCATGGTGAATGCCCAACTCTGAGAGGAATGTTCTAAAACTGGCCAAAGTAAATTGGGGCCCATTATCAGAGAATACCAGATCAGGAAAACCATGCGTTGAAAACCACTTCTGCAACCCTTCCCACAGCCTCTGAGGTGGTAGAGGATAACAGAGCAATCTCTACTCACCGGGAAAATGCATCCACAGCTATTAGGCCATGGAATGGACCCGCCAGGTCAATGTGAATTCAGGCCCAGGGTTCACTAGGCTCTTCCCATTGCCTAGGTGTTGCTTCAGGAAGGATGGGGCAAGACTCCTGACAGAGGTGGCAGTTGGAAACCCATGTCATGATATCATTATCTATACCAGGCCACCAAATGTAACTATGGCCTAAGGCCTTCATCCTGGCAATTCCTGGGTGACCCACATGTAGACTTTTGAGGATGTGGGTTCTTAGCTGTGAAGGAACCACTACCCTGCTGCCCCAGAACAAACATCCTTTAAGGACAGACAGTTCAAACTGTCTCCTTTTGAAGAGTGTGGAGTCTTCAGAGAGCAGGTCTGACGGCCAACCTCTGCAGACCCAGTCTAGTACCTGAGCTAAGGTTATGTACCAAAGACAGAACTTGGCTATGTCATGAACCGAAATAGAGACAGGCAGGTGGTTGATGGCAAAAACAGAGAAAACTGGGGCAGGGTCTTGGGCGGCCACAGGAAGTGGGCAGCGACTGAGACCATCAGCGTTAGCAATGTGGTGGTCTGGGCAGTATAGTAATTCATAATTATATGCTGCCAGGAATTCAGACCCCCTGGCCAATCGTGGGGACGTAACTTGTGGTGTCTGCCTGCAACCAGAGAGTAAACCTAGAAGTGGCTGATGGTCTGTGATCAGCTGGAAAAAGTGGCCATATACATAGTCATGAAAACAGTTTACACCAGCGACAAGTGCCAAGACCTCTTTATCCAGCTGACCATAGTTTCTTTCAGTGAAGGAGAGGGTCCATGAAAAAAAATGGAATTGGACTCTAGCCCAGCTGGCAGGATGTGGCTGAGGACGACCCCAATACCGTAAGGGGAAGCATATTGCAGGTAAGGGTCAACAGCAGGTTATCTCTATACTGCGCCAAGACAGCTGTTGAAGACAAGAGATCTTTAACAGCCTGAAATGCAGAGTTGTGATCTGCACCCCACACCCAAGGGGCTTTGTTTTCTAAGAGTCTGTGCAGTGGCTCAGCTACAGTCGCCTTATGGGGAAGAAAAATGCTATAAAAATTAAGCAGGCCTATGAAAGCCTGTAATTCTGTCTTATTGGTGGGGGGGGGAATGGGACATTCTTGATAGCCTCCACTTTTGCAGGACTGGGATGGATGCCCGCAGCATCCATTCGGAACCCCAAAAATTCCACTGAAGGCACTCCAAATATGCATTTAGACTTTTTAAATTTTAAACCTGCCTTTTGGAACCTGGTTAGCACTAAATGGAGTAATGATGTGAGAAGCTGTTGCTGGGAGACTACAAGGCTGGAGGACGCAACAGAATGTTTTTTTAAAATTTCCCTGTTCTGCGCCATCTTCTTTTAATGGTTATTTCTTATTATTATGGCATGGCTTTGTGATAAGACAGAAACTAAATACCCAAATTCAACCTACTTTGTAAGAAAACTGCTGCTACCATTCCCATCTTCATATTTAGCTGAATGTGGCTTTAGTGCTGTAAATGATTTGCAACTGAAGAAAAGAAATCGACTGAATATCACTATATCACTGAATGAGAAGAATTGAGAATGAAGCTGACAAATTGGAGCCTAATATAAAATATCTCTGCAGCAGGTATCAAGCACAAGGATCTTACTAACTTAAGTAGACTAAAGCTACAATCCTACATTTAGCCCCATTAAAGACAATGGTACTTACTTCTGAGTAGACATGCATAGGATTGTGTTGTAAATATGATCTTGAGGTGAGCTTAAATTGTACTTTCAATTTGTCAAAGGTAAAGGTTTCCCTCGCACATATGTGCTAGTCGTTCCTGACTCTAGGGAGCAGTGGTCATCTCCATTTCAAAGCCACATAGCCAGCGCTGTCCGAAGACGTCGCCTTGGTCATGTGGCCAGCATGACTAAGTGCCAAGGTGCATGGAACACTGTTACCTTCCCACCAAAGGTGGCCCCTATTTTTTCTACTTGCATTTTTTACATGCTTTCGAAACTACTAGCCACCGTGTCCCTCCTTCAATTTGTTAGGTACCTTTATTTGAACATGTATAGTAATTAATATGATCAAAGTATTACAGAAAGAGCTTTTATTAAAATTATTTTATATTTATGTATTTCAGTTCCCTATTATAAGTTTTGAAACTTTATTCACTGTTTTTTTTCATATCCCTTCATACTATTATTTTTAAAAGTTCCTCAGTACTTCTACTGTCTTTCCTTCTTTTATTTTTTCCTCTTTCACAGATGCCATGTTCTTTGGAAACCTTGTTTAAAGCATTAGATGTAGACTTCAATGAGCTTTTGCCCACTGAATTAAAAGGCTATTGACTAATCCTTACTAATTGTTGACTTATTCAATGGTAGTGTAAGTGTGTGAGATCTGTTACATCTCACCATCCTCTATGTGGGTGATATAGATATGGATCTCTATCCATCCCTGAGTTAATACCCATTACTGAGGTCTCCTGACTTTGTTTCCAACATAGAGGGTGGTGAAATGTAATTGATCTCACACACTTACACTATTATTAAATGCTAGGGGCTATGGATAAAAATGCATCAGTAATAGCAGTACAATTAAGAATAACTGAAGCTGGCTCAGTCATGGACTGGAGATGAAATAAAGGCAACATCATAGAGGCCCAGTGCAAAGTGCCGAGGCATGTTTGTGGGGAGAGACTCTGTGTTTAAGAAAGCAATTGATGTGTTAGACCATTCTATTCTGCAGTAAACAAGCATTGAAATGCAGATTTCTCAGAATTTTAAATAGAATAAAGAGAAGCCAGAAATAAGATGATTTTCTTTCAGGTCACGAAAGCTAACTAATTTGAAAATTATGTAATATAATTGCAGTTCACAATCTTCTTAGATTAAAGTCTAAATAAATTTCACTCTGTTTCTCTAAGAAGATCAACCATACACTGGGATAAATGGCTTCCAGAGCATCTCTCTATTTATGTACCCAGTCCCCAAACTGTTGCAGAGTAGGTGTGGGAAAATTCACAGAAATTGCCTCAGAATATTTTAAAAGAGAAATTCTGAGGTGGCAAAATTCATTGTCTCATTAATATGTTTGATATCAACTTTGTCTAATCACTAGATGCTTGTAAAATGGAATCACATAAAAAGGACAACTTGTGTGAAATTTCCCCACACCAACATATTTTAGTAGTACAAATTATTGAAGCAGAGCACAAGTCCGGTGTACATCATGTCAATGGGATATATAAGACAAGTTTTAAAAAGGAGAGACCCCATTAAATTCACTTAATATTGAAATAATCTAGAAGCCCAATGTTCTTCTCCTTGTCCCAAAACTAAAGCCTTCACTTCTACAATGAGAATTCAGGAGGAGATCAGACCAGTTTATTTGTAACAGATTGGTTGCTTACTAAATTAAATTACACCATATTTTATATATACAACTCCGGGTGACAAAGATACCTAATACTTCATCCTGTAAATGAATTGGGCTGAAAGACAGTGAGTAGCTCAAAGTCTCCCAGATGGTTTTTCATGACTAAAGTGGTACTAGAACTCCCAATCTCCTGGCTTCTAGGTAGAACATAACCACTAGACAAAACTATCTCTCTTTTATTATATTATATTTAGAAAGACTTGGGTTTTTTTAGAGTTGATAAAATTTGAGCTCCCTGTCACAAAGAATTGAAAAAAAAACTTTTCAACTTTGACCTGTGTTGAATTTCTGAGAAACAATGCAGGATATGTTTTAGTATCCTCTTGGCACTGTAAAAGAAAAAGAAATCTGGTTGCTGTTAACAATAAACAAAACATCTGGAAAACCCCAATGTTGATAGTTCCTTCTTGTACAGTTGGATCAAGTTAGAAATATATCTCTAGGTCAAGGTAGAACAATAACTGGCTTTATTTGTTTATTTTCTGTTCATCTTGAAACTTAACTCACAAAAAACAATATACCCTGTTCCACATTTCATAACAAAATTGCCACTTTGTGCAATAGTATAAATATAGCTTCCTGAGAATTTTCTTGGCTCCAATCAGCTATTTAATTCAGAAGAAAAAAAAGCCTCAAGGGCCCTTCTTATAAGCAGCCTATCAGGCCTGGATGCCATTGTTGGGCATTGGATCTCATGCCTGCCACATTTAGTGCTGTGGGAAACTGTGAGGGGGGATGGTATGGAGTTGGCAAGGTAGATAGTCAAAATAACATTCCTTTCTCCAAGAATCAAGGCCACACTGCCCTACCCATGGAGGGGTGTGACTGGGAACAAATCTCCAGTTGGGAGGGTGCATTGATTGGACCATATGATGGATATGTGGGTGATGGGCAAGGGACTTGGACTTTCTTTTGGATGAGGAAAACCCAGAAGCTTTCACATTCAGGTTTTCCCAGATGTACAAATAGGACATCTCTAATACAATGGAACTTTGAGGAAACTCAAGCCTCGGAGTCTTCTTTAGTTGAGGGTGTTATTTGGAACCCTGACACAGCTGCTGTTTCTGATTTGAAAATATATCCAGAAAAGGATTTGATTGGTATTACTGTCTCACTTCTCAAATACAGTTTGGTAATGGTAAATTTTCCATTTCCTTGGTTTTTTTAACATGATGGTTCAGAAGCTGTATAAAATAAATACTACTATACAAGTCACATTTTTCTGATGAATCTGAATTTCATCTTTTTGAGAACATCCTGAACTTATTAGTACATGATAGCAATATGTATTTTTGTTGGCTAAATTATGAGAAATAAAAATTGGAACATTTGCTGGGCTAAACAGTCCCAAACATCTATATTCAGATTATTGCAAACATTTAACTTCTTACGTACCTTGATGTTTATTGAACATCTGCAATAATCAAAAGAATTAACTAGAAGAATTAGACAAAAAGATAAGTAAAAGCATGTAGAAGGAACAGGAACAGGCAATAACATCTATTTCTATGAAAAGGCATGGAACCACTGGAACCAATATTGTGATTAATTAGCATGGTCAATCCCAAAGGGATTATTTGATTATTTCAGCTTTAACCCTTTAATGTAGGAGACTAGAGACATGAAGTAGGATAGCAAATCTTCTATTTTTAATAATGAAAGAAACCGTTCAGCAGATGAAGTATCCAGCAAGATTGTTGAAATAAAAGATATGCACAGGGACGTCTGAAGAGGTAGATCAAAATGTGCAAGAACGCATCTTGTAGATTTTGCTCACTGACACTAGTAGAAAAAAAAAAGTTCCATTGTCCTTTTGCAAAGAAAGCAGGAAAAAAGGCAACATCCAGCAATGAATTTTGAAGATCTACTTAACATTCTTCCTGCATTATCCCTGTCAATCGGCTCTTGATTCAAATATAATATTACTAGGCTTCTTATAATTCTGTAACATAACCCTTCATTGAAATATCCAGGTCCTCTTTAGTTTGTGTTATTTATCTTAGATTAAATATTTCACACTTGTCCTGACCTGATTTATATCATATGCAGTTTATCATAACATGATAAAAATATGTACATTTAATTTGGCTATTGATATTTCAGCATCAGTTGTGCTCCTAACATCTGTACCTATTTTATATTTAACTAATAAGAATGAGTGATACATTTTTTTTTTAAAAAAAAAAGGCTTTTTTAATGTCCTTAACTGAGTGGCACTCCTGGTGATGGCCTGGATTAGCTTCTGAAGTTTTTGGGAAGATTCTTAGGGTTGAGAAAGAATGGTTGGCCCAAAGTCAGCCAGCTGACTGTGTGCCTAACACAGGTTAGGATTCTAGAATTCACCAAATTTCTAGCTATGTGCCTTAACCATTATACCAAACTGGCTCTTCTATAGCTAGTCTAGTGAAGAGAAGGACCAGGAGATGCCGGATAGCAGTGTTCCAATATTTGAGGGGCTGTCACAAAGAGGAGGGGGTCAAGCTATTTTTCCAAAGCACCTGAAGGCCAGACAAGGAATAATGGATGGAAACTGAATAATGAGAGATACAACCTGGAAATAAGGAGAAATTTTCTAATGATGAAAGCAATCAGCCAAAGGAACAGAAATTGCCTTTAGAAGTTGTGGGAGCTTCATCACTGGAAGCTTTCAAGAAGAATCTGTCCGAAATGGTGTAGGATCTCCTGCTAGATGACCTACAAGGTCCCTTACAACTCTGCTAATCTGTTAATTAACTGCATTTAATTTATTTGCTTATCTACTTTTATTTATCAATTGAAATCTAATTTTTCTAATCTTTTCCATTTCTTCCTGTATTATCAGAAACATTGCTGTTTGAAAACTAAATTGAACCTGATTTTATTTTAAGATTTTTAAGAGGGATAGTGACATACAAAAGATCCACCTATTCTATAGATATTATGTCCTCATGTTCTCCTTTTGTCTCTCTAAAAAGGTAAAGGTTTCCCTCACACATATGTGCTAGTTGTTCCCGACTCTAGGGGACGGTGCTCATCTCCATTTCAAAGCTGAAGAGCCAGTGCTGTCCACAGACGTCTCTGTGGTCTTGTGACTAAAGCACGGAATGCTGTTACCTTCCCACCAAAGGTGGTCCCTGTTTATTCTACTTGCATTTTTACGTGCTTTCGAAACTGCTAGGTTGGCAGAAGCTGGGACAAGTAACGGGAGCTTACCCCATTACAAGGCACTAGGGATTTGAACCGCTGAACTGCTGACCTTCCGATCAACAAGCTCAGTTGTCTAACCCACTGAGCTGCCGTGTCCCGGAGCTTTCTTAAAGGGAGAGAAAACATTAAAGGGCCAATGGTTCCTAATTCTCAAAACATGCTGTCGAGCACAACCACCCGCTCAACACCAAACCAGCTCTCAACAATAACCTTATCATAAACTCACGTTTGGGGTGGGACACCACAAGGTGGTTCGGTTCACATTGGGGTGGGTGGGTTGATGGTGGTGATGGTAATAGTGGCAGGGCAGCTGCGTATCCTGGCGGTGTTAAGATACATGAGGTTTGCGTTTGTGATTGTTGGGGCACCGCCGCAGGATGGCAATGCTGGCTTAGTCCCGGAAACTACCATGGCTGCAAGAGTGAGATCGAATGCTGATTGGCTGAAGCCGGATGGGGGACAAGCCCGCGGCCGGGAGATATGATTGGATGCCAGATTCCCGTGCTCTTCAAATGGCGCTAAAGAGAGAATGGCCTCAGTGCTGCCTTTAATTACTGCTAGTTTCTGTTGGAGTTGTTGTGAGTGATAGCTGAAGTAAACTTTGATTCTGAACATTGCATAATTGTCAGATCCTGTTTATTCGCCGGAATCATCATTGAAGACACTTTGACACATGCAAAAGGGTTGGGTTTTTTTTTTAAAGTAATGTGCATATACAGTTTATGCTCGTTCCATCTATTATGAGAATTGCTTCTTATTTAGTAGCCTGACCATATACATATCACACAAACATTGTTTTTGTGATTCCCTTCCCCTTTAAACTAAACATATAAGAGATAAACAAGATGGAAAAAATAACACAGTAGGGAAAAAATAATAATACCTTATTGGAAACCACCAGTATGTCTAGCATGAAGCAATTTACCAATTTGGAGAGCAACAGATTCTCCCAATATAATAAAACCCCAGAGTTCCTTAATGATATGAGGGAGATGAGACAAGCCATTCACTACATCTGAAAACACAGCACATTGATCCCTTTCAGTTTCATGTGTGGTTTTCTCATCTGATGAGAAAGACGGTGATTTCAAAGCACAGGTTTCAATGGATGATCCTGGCTTTACTACTGGAGTTATCATTTGGGAGTATTTTTGAAGTGCTTGAATAGGATGAAATGAAACCAAGCAACATGGCGCCCAATGAGTTGTATCATGTATTCAGACATTAATATTTGCAGCTGTTGTTTCTATTGTTTTTCTCCTGTCTTGTGGGTTTACTTCACTGCTTTTAATCAGGAGATACATTTATATCTGTGGTTGCCTGTTTGCACTAACGCTCGCATCAAGATGCATTTTAGGCCTGGCTGTCATCTATCATCTGCACCTTAGAAATATTAGCTATGGTTTGTTAAATGGAACCATAATCATCAGGTTTTTTACCACAGTTATTAAGCAAATCAGCTGGTCATTAAGTGAATCACACCACTGTTGAGTAAATCCACCCATTGATTTTCCTTGTCAGAAGCCAACCGATAAGGTCACAAATTGTGATCATGGGACCACAATATGTTGCAACTGTTGAAAATGTGAGACCATTGCCTATACTCAAATTGTGACTGATGACTGCGGGGGATGGTTTGATGGTGATAACTTCTAGGAAGGGTCATAAATTACATTTTTCAGCACTATGGCAACTCCAAACAATTTGCTAAACAAATGGTTATAAGTCAAGGACTCCTTATACTTCAGGTGAGGTCCCAGAATTAGAAAATTCCTGGAGGAACTTCTTAAACCCAAAAGGAGCTGGGTTGGCGTGGCAGCATATATTTGACAAACTGAGGAGAGTGACGTTACAGGAAGATGAGCATTTACTCTGATAAGACCTTGGAATATAAGGGCCATGTCTTTTTGGTGGCAACACCTGCCCTGTGAAGATTTGAACGACTCTGGTTATATTGCCCCATGTCTAACTCTGTTGTCCTTTTAGAAGCCATTGATTGTTTTTGCAGGCGTTTTGGTTAGGAAGATAAATGAGCAATACAGATGGAGAAGGAGTCAACTGTTTATCTGTGGATACTGATGTGTGTGGGTGTGTTTATATATGGTTTGTTAGTTGTCTAATCTTATAAGCCACCCAGGGTCCCTTATGTGAGGTGGGTGGCACTGTAAGTCAGGCCAGGAAAATCAAAGCTGAAACCCTTGAGGCAAAGAGTGGACTTGGTCTTCTCTATAAAATTTACGCACACAGCTGGTGCAAAACCATATCCAAGCAAGAAACTAAAGCAAGCTAAAGAATGCCACTGCTCAACTTACAACAGTTCATTTAGTGACCATTCAAAGTTACAAAAGCACTGGAAAAAAGTGACTTATGGCCACTTTTCACATTTACAACCGTTGCTGCATTCCCACGATTCTGTGATCAAAATTCAGGTGCTTGGTGTTTTATGGTAAAGTGTATGTGCGTGTGTGTGTGTGTGTTTGTAGAGATAACTAGTTACCCAAACAAGGGATGGAGCGACTTTGTAGCCCCCTTTTGCCCTTCAGCTCATCACCAGAGACTATCCAGGCACAATTGTGTGATGAGCTGAAGGGCAAA
>JANHFP010159137.1:0-13496 GCA_032468135.1 Calamaria suluensis
GATTAGCGAGACTAACAACAGGATCAGGTAGGGTGTTCCAGACATTTATAACTCTATTGCAGAAGTCGTACTTCCTAGAATCAAGATTAGAGCGATTCACGTTGAATTTGAATCTATTGACAGCCCTTGCGATGGTGTGGTTGAAATTAAAATGCTCATTTACAGGTAGTCCGTTTTGGTAAATGATCTTATGTTGGAAGACATCTCCATCTGGTTCGGTTCCAAGACGGGAGAAAGGCGCTGGAGACAGAATGGAGGCCGATTGGAAAGAGGGCCCATTTATTGAGGAAGCAGAACCAAAGCGCCTGCAATTCTGGGCAGCTGACCCCATGGAGTAGGGTGTGGTTTATATAGCTTCTCATGGGCTTTTGCACTTGAGCTTCCTGTTCCCGTGCAATGAACATGTCTTCTATTGGCTGCTGTCAGATTCCCACAGGGCCATGTAGGGGTCACAGCTGGCTCTAGGCAAAGTACGAATCCTAGGTGTTTGTCTGAGCTACGTTTGGTTGAAGTTTGGAGGGTGATGCAATTATTCCTATTATGGCTTATTGACTTTGCCGTCATTGGCTCTTGGGTAAGGGCTAGTCAGACTTTGTTGCAGGGAGTAATGGATTGAAGGGGAACAGTAACAAGGATATAATAAATAATAGAATAAAATGGAATATACTGGTATACTAGAATTAGTAGAAACTTACTGTTCTATAACCATTAGTTATCAGCAATACTATGCCTTATATTTGTATCTTTTGTAACAAGCATATACTGTTACCAGTGACACATTATATCTTGCTTTTTATGCTTTCATGTTTGTAACTTTTTTTTAAAAAAAAATAACTTTCATTAAATATTTAGTATTTAAAAACACATAAAGAAAACAAAAGTACAAACACACAAAGCATATACCAAAAAAAACCATTTAAATTTAAACTTCATTCTGTTATCTTACCAGTGTATAATTTTTCTTCGTCTTTTGCAACTTTTATCAGTATCTTCCTTTGTAACTCTTCTATAATGCTTTCAAGTTTGTATCTCCTGTAGCAAACATATGAACTCATATATATCCTCTATCCCCACCTCCTTTGTGCCATGGTAGGTATCTTAGTCAATTCCTTAGGAGGGAGGGAAGGCCACCTCTTCTGGGTGACATTCGGCCCTAGGGGGCCCGCCGGTAGATGAAAAAATGGACCCAGGACATTTTTAATTAGAATTTCAGAATAAAAGGGAAATGCACAGTCTTGTATGTGCATCCACTGAACACAATGCACCTGTGCAACTATTGATGCTCAAACAAAAAACCAAACAGATAAATTTTGAAATCACTGTAAACAAATCGAAAAAGTCTCGGGGAAATGCTACATGTCAAGATAGCAGATGTTATTTTGGACAAAGCAAAGCAAAATGACCGAGAAATACAAAAAGACTTTGAGAAGTTCATTAGTGGTTCTATTTGTCGAGATAATTTTATTTTATTTTTGAAAAGTGCATAGAACAAGCCCTTTATTTCACAGCAAATCTTGTAGTGAAGGATTACAACATGGCACAGATATGTGTGTTTGGCATAATTCAGACAATCTAAATCACGAAAACCCATCACAGTATTTGTCAATCTTTTTGCCCGCGAGAATTATTCTAAACTTAAGACAGAAAGAGCTGTTGCGGTTTATATGTGAATGTGAAATGCCGATTTTGACACCTAAACTTTAAACATTAAATGCTGTAGAGATTCACTTAAGTAGAAAAAGTATGTTTAGGATCTCCCTTTTTTATTTCTTTCTCAGTTTAATTGGCGTCAGAGGCTGGGGTTATATAAAAGCTGCAATGTCAGAAAAAAGAATTCCCAAACCTTTTCCTGCACCGTATTTTCACAATCAAAATCCCTCCGGCTAATCCTACCGTCATTCCATAAACCAGCTTTTTAAAGTCTTGAAAACAAGCCGTCATAATCTTCCACATTATATCTAACTTATTCACTTAGAAGTAGAAAAAATTAAATAAAAAAGATGTCAATAAAACCACTGTAAATTTGGCATGTCCTGTAGTTAATAACCTTTAACACAAAGGTTATTGTTATCTGTGCCAGATTATTTTGTGGCTCTGTTTCATGGTCTGGTTTCATAAAAGGGCACTGAGTGTGGATGACTCTTCTTGTTTTGTTTTTAAATCTTAAGGTCCAATAAATAATAATAATAACATAAAGCACTGTAGGCTTGTTAAAATGAAGTTGGCAGGTTGGAGAAAACGGACGAGAAAAACCAGCAGGATTTCTCGTAGTTACTCTCATTGAACAAATCAACATAAATCTCAGGATTTGGCTGCACGATGGTTCTGAAACTTTTTTAAAATGCAGAACCTCTGAAACTTTTTTAAAATGCAGAACCATTGCATGACTTCACACTGGAGACTGTATTCACCTTGCGCTGCCTTTGATAGTAAGTCAAGGATTTTATTTATTTATTTATTTTTTTAAAAAAAGCAGCAGGAAGGCTACCTTAAATGTACAGGAATGTAAATTTCCACAACGCTTTGGTGTTCTTTGGCTTCAGGCTTAACAGAGTTACAGTTCTGAACCAAGTTAAGATTTTTGAACTGTGGGGGAGAGCATGCATTGAACTCTATGGGGGAAAGCAGGCATCATCACTCTTAGCTTCAATAACCAAATATGAAGCATCTTAAATGTCTCAGCACGCAGAAACATGGAATCTGTAGGTGATTCTGTATTCCTAGGCTGTTATTTATCTCCTGTTGCTTCACGATGCAGGCGATAACTTTAAGGGTAGGAAACCACCTTCTATTTGTAGAAGGTATTTGCAAAAACAACAACTACAACATTCCCTTCCCAAAATCACAAGTACAGTACACTCACGAATGGGGGTTAAATGTTTACTCCCTGTATTTTGGGGAGACTGAATTAGTGGCTGGAATGATTGGTAACACAGAGAACATTTAATTTTTTAAAAACGGCAAACGCTCGAGCAAACCCAAATGCTTTGTTTCATTTTAAGGGCGAACTGTTGGCAATTGGCAGATATAATCTGGTGGATTTCCATTCGTAAAGAGAACAGTGTTTTCCGTATGAAATTTCTCTGCTGGTTAACTCACAGATTTGGACAATATTAGAAAAAGACCAAAATGCCACTTGCACAAGTAAATCTGAGCCTACGCACACCTTCCAGGGACGCTGTAATTTAATTTCAAGTGAACCGTTCCCCGGAATGGAATAATTCAATGTTTGTTTTTAAAAACTGACCTTAGTAGTAGCTACTTAACTCCGTCGTTTGCCGTGCTGCAAGAGTAGGTTGTCTTCTTACAACTAGAAGTCATGAAGTTATCTCTGTGTACTTCGAGTGCCTGGAGATACCAACTCCCAGAATTCTGAGAGTTGAAGTTCACAAGTTTTAAAACTGCCAAGGCTGGGCTTCCCAGGTTTTGCTCATTTTGAGGAAAGGGGTAACATCAACAGGCTGAGCCTTGTAGAAGCTTAACATGCCAATTTTGCTTCTTATTTCTAATTGGAAGAGCGACAGTTTTGGCAAATTCTGTGCTGTGGCCCCAGAATGCAAAGTGTTTGGTTGGGTCAATGTTCCATCAACATTTTGAATAACCGGTTAAAAAAAAATGTGCCAAGCTAATGCCACCCAGAAGTTACTTTTGACCACAGAAGTTTTTTAAACAAGTGCAGTGAAGGAGGCTATGAATTATACTGTGGTTCTTTCTTTTGACTTGAGACTTGTTCTAAATAGAAATCACAAACCCAAGTCTGCAGGAAAATTGTTGTGTAAGAGTGGGACAAGTTTTCAATGTAAATTTGAATTATTCAGGTTTTATTTGTTAACTTATCTTCCTTCCTTCCTTCCTTCCTTCCTTCCTCTCTTACTGTTTCTTCCCTCCCCCCAAATAAAATGTTTTCACTGAAAAATCAATGACTAGTTTACATCAGCTTTCATAATCTAAATGTCATCTAGATTGTTGACTCTGCCAGCTAGGAATACGACATAATATTCAGCATATGTGAAAGGCACTAATTGGACAAGGCTGTAGTATATCAAGTTTTTTTGAAAATGGACACACTGGAAACTTTTGCGGATTTCCTCCACAAAATGGGTGCATGAAGATCACAGAGGAATTTACTGTAATTTTTAATCTCTAAATAAACAGGCAGAGAAAACGCACTAGTCTGAACAAGACCAACTGATTATCAATAGAGAGATTTGACTTTTTTTCTTTAAATATTGCAGTGGACATGAAATTCAACACTCCTCAATGAAATGCTGTTATTCCCACCACGTTAAGTTACTCCATTTAAATGTTGTTTAAGAAATAGAAAAAGGAAACGGATATTCTATGTACAGAACGGGATCCTACTGTACAATGATAAGGAATGCTGTGGTCTTTCTTTTGGTCGCTGAAGATTAAACTTGCTGAGTGTTCCCACGAAACCTCAGTCCACAGCTGGAGCTGGTGGTTCTTGTCCCTGTGTGTTGAGAATATATTGAATCAGAAGTTTCTCAATGTTGCAAAAGAGAAAGGGGTTGTCCACGTAAAGAGATCCTTGGACCTCTTTACAAGTTTTTATTTCAGGGAGTAAAAGAAATTACAGGTAGCCTTCAACTCACAACCACAACCCAGCAGGCTGGCTTTCTTTCTTTCTTTCTTTCTTTCTTTCTTTCTTTCTTTCTTTCTTTCTTTCATTTAAATTTATAAACCGCCCCTCTCCGTAGACTCGGGGCGGTTTACAGCCATATTAAAACAATATCATATATATTATTTATATTATTTAAAATTTAAAATCAAATATTACAAAGGCTGATTAATTTAAAATCCCAATTTAATTTACAAACCCCAATTTAAAACAACTAAAAACCCCAACACCGGATCAACCCAGGCCGGCCAATTTAAACAGGTAGGTCTTCAACTCCCGGCGAAAAGATGTTAAGTCCGGGAGCCTCCGCAGCGCTGGAGGAAGTTCGTTCCAGAGGGTTGGTGCCTCCACAGAGAAGGCCCTTTTTCTGGGGTTCAGCAGACGACACATAGCGGTTGTTGGGACCCTCAGCAAGCCCTCTCTGTGGGACCACACCGGACGTGTGGAGGTATTCGGCAGCATGCGGTCTTGCAGATACCGTGGTCCAGTGCTATGGGTCGCCCTATAGATCATAATTAAGATCTTAAAGCAAACCCGGAAAGCCACCGGTAGCCAATGCAGCTCACACAGAAGAGGGGTCATCCGGGCAAATCGTGAAGCCCCCTGACCACCTGCGCGGCCGCATTTTGCACCAGAATCACTCCAGTTGTTAAGTTAATGACTTAAGTGAATCTGACTTCCCCGTTGACTTTGTTTGTCAGGAGGTCCCAAATGTGATCACAAGACTCTGGGATATTACAGCTCTCATAAATACACACCAGTTGCCAAGCAGCTGAATTTTGATCACATGTCCCTGGGGATGCTGCAATTGTAAGTGTGAAAACCAGTCATAAGTCACTTTTTTCAGGGCCACTGAACGGTCACTAAGCAAATGGTTATAAGTTGAGGACTACCTGTATTACGTTTCCACTTTGTCCTTTTCCAACTTCCTTCTAGTAAAGGTTCTGGAGGTCTGCAACAAGTAATGTTAAACGTAGAAAATGGATATAACACTATCAAATAAACGAAACTTAAGATTAATGGGTAACTACAGTAGGTACTAGCACATATGTGCAAGGGAAACCTTTACTTTACAGTAGGTTGGAAGATTAGAGAAATTGTAGTAGAAATGGAGGATTGACACAGAAATGATAATGGAAAATACTTTAGCTTTCTGACATTCTTTAGTTTCAAATGAAGAATAAGGTTCTGTAATTAGATAAATAACAAATGATGGACTTTTGGTTTAGACCAGGGGTCTCCAACCTTGGCAACTTTAACACTTGTGGACTTCAACTCCACAAGTTGCTAGCTGAGGGATTCTGGGAGTTGAAGTCCACAAGTCTTAAAGTTGCCAAGGTTGGAGACCCCTGGTTTAGACTATGGCCTCTACGGTTTCTTTGGTTTCTATGGCAGCAACGACAGCAGTTTTTTCCATGACCTCCACTACCTTTCGGTGGTCTGTGGCCAGTGGTCACAGCCGCTAAGTGGCTCTAAAAGAGTCTTCTTTGCCAGCTGCTTTCCAGCAGCTGCGGCTGGCAGGGGGCCACCAAAAACTCCCATCAGTTTGCCTTCCAGACTCTGGATCAGCCGCCACAGAAGGTAAGCAGCCTGAACAAAGAGGCAGTAGTGGGGAAGGAAGCAGGGCTAGGGCCAGGGCCACTAGAGGAGGGGATTTGTGGGTGACTGGTGAAGGGCGGGCTGAGGTAAATAGGTGGAAATTCCTTTAAAAATCCTACTTTTTCTGTAGGCATGGCTAGGTGGTGGGGTCATGTGAATTAGTGGGTGTGGGTGTGAGTGATGTCAAGCTGGCCATGCCCACTCAGTCACATGTCTACCCCAATTAGCCACGCCCACCGAACCGCTAATGAAAATTTTTGAAACCTGTTCTGACTCCTATCTCCCGTTTTACTTCTAAACAGCAAATGGAGGAAACAGAACAAAGCATATTTTGTGGCATTTCCACACAGCCAGCACTTCCTCTCATACTGTATTGTGCTGTGTTGAACATTTTGATGGGTTTTTTTTTCCCCTCCTCTGGCACTTTTAGGTGAATAGAACTTCGGCAGAGGCATTTCTGACTGTGTTCTTGACTTGCTTCTTCTCTGATCGAGTGAATCTTGAGAAGAGTTGTTAGAAATCCCTTCTGCAGTGGTTCTTGTGTGCTGTTTGAAATGGCATAAAAGACACATCATTCCATCCATGAGTGCATTGCTGCAGTCCCAGCAACTATTCTTCCATGCATGGGGCTGTCATTCTCCTCTTTGACCTTTCCTTTCAGTTCTAGAAGCTGTCATCCCATTTCCAAGAAATCATCGTGCCACATCAGTGACAGCTGGAGTTCTCCTTAATGTGGTCCATTCCTTTGCCTCATGTGAGCCCTCAAGAAAAGGATGGGTGTCCTCCTCAGCAACCATCAAGCAAAGAAATAACTTTTGACACAGCATGTTCAGCTTTCACTCCCTGCCTGGGGATAGGAATTGCTCCTCCAGTTCTTTCTTTTAGTTCTACTGTACCTACTGTATATACCTATTGTCCTAATCATGTGAATGGACATTCTGCATCTCCCAATGTCTTCATATCTTATTGGGCTTGTCAGTAATTCATTTTAATTCACTCCTTCTCTAGACTCAAAATTAAAGTAAAAGAAATCATGCATAAACTGCTTAATCTATGCTGTGAAAATATCCAGTTTGATTGGATTGATTAACTTGATTCTAAGGAAAATCTCTCCAACACTGCTTGCAAATATGGTGAAACGGATACGTACTTCCAATCTTCATCTTGAAATGGAAAGGACCGACAAGTGTACTTTGTGTAATTTACATAGGAGTGTCATTAACTTTATTTACATATTATCATTATGCAGGAATTTGAAGATCTGAAGTAACAGAGAGAGAGAGAGATGCCAGATACTTTAACACTCTGGTTCCTTTTTCTAGACAAGTTTAAGCTCTCTAGTTGGGCCTTAGGTATTATTTCAAAGCTACATTTGTAGTTGGATTTTCTCTGATGGGGAAAACATTCAGGAGATTGCAGAGGTTTGTGACTTTGGTTTGTCGTATGTTTTCCAGTTTACACACCAATGTGGCTTATTGCGTCAAAGTCTGGTTTAAGACTCTATGGATTTTCCCTGCAGTATTTACCCACTGACAATGAGAAAGCTTTGACAGAAATAATATAATCGATTCTCAACTTAGAATTACAAAATGTACTAAGCTTTACTCTAAAACATTGTATATATGACTTAGAGATACTTGTTGTTGTTAGTTGCAAAGTCGTGTCCGACCCATCGCGACCCCATGGACAACACTCCTCCAGGCCCTCCTGTCCTCCACCATCCTCCAGAGCCCATCCAAGCTCATGCCTACTGCTTCAGTGACTCCATCCAGCCACCTCGTTCTCTGCCGTCCCCTTCTTCTTTGGCCCCCAATCTTCCCCAGAATTACATTCTTCTCCAGTGAGTCTAGAGATACTAGGGAGATAGTTAGTAGCCAAATATCTTACTGATATTTAGATTCCAACACAGAAGAGTTTTGCCATTAGCTGGATTCAATTCCATACCTTCAGCTATTCTGGAAGGGAAGTGCAGTGACACATTTATACAAGATTGTTTATTTTGTATGCCCTTTTGAGGAATATGAATCAACAGCATATGTCCTTGCTTGTTGCCCCTTTTCCTTAAATTGATGCACTGTGTAGATTTATTTGCAGCAAATCAGACAGAAACCAGAAACAAACCAGATATAGAAAAACTGGGACTGATTTGATTTCTCCCTCCAGGGATGAATACCTAAAGAATAGTTCATTTTTGCTTCATTCCCCGCTATTCATTGCAAAATAGTTCAGTTTTTTCTGTTTGTAAGCCTCATGGTTCTTGTATCGGTTTAGTAATTTACAATATTAAGTAACACTCAGTTAATAACACATTTATTTATGTCTATCATCCTAGAATTATTGCTTAAGTAACTGACAATTTTAATCACTCCTGAGTTAAAATTTTATTGGCTTTGTTTTTAGTAATTGGTAATATTTAATGGTTAATTTAATAAGTTAATTCTGTTTTTGGGTTAGATTTTTATAATGCCCCATTTTATTTTTACAAAATTTTAAAATTTTAAGTTCAGATTTTCTTAAAATTGTATATGGATGGGGTTACTGATTTTAATAATAATATTAATCTAGCTTTCATTTTCTATGTTGAAAATTATACAGGTGTTTTAACAAATGAGTGGTCTTTGTTGATGTTTTTGTTTTAGAAAAACAAATTCAGAATGGAGAAAAAGCATGTTTGCTTTTTGCTTTACACCAAGACATTCTTCCATTAAATAAATAATAGTTACTAATTGATACACTAATACTGCATCTGCAAAGGAAAATTCCTATACAAATGGATGGAACCATAGGAATACATCCTGAAAAGTCAAGTATCAAGTTAAAGGAGGTGATTTTTGACTTATCACCATTTTTTAAATGACCATTTGAAGTTATGACAGCATTGTAAAAAATGACTGATGGCTGGTCTCACATTTATGACATTTTAGTGTTCCTGTGGTCACACAATCAAAATTCAGATGCTTGGCAACTGGGATATATTTGCAACATTCATAGCATCCTGGAGACATGTAAATGCCATTTCTGATCTTCCTAGAGGACTTTTGACAAGCAGAATCAATGGGGAAGGCTGGATGCATCTAATAATCACATGATTCACTTAACAACTGTGGTGATTCACTTAATAACAATTTTCAAAAAGATCATAAAATTGAGTGTGGTTCACTTAATGATTGCATTGCTTAACGCTAGAGATTCTCTGGTCATAAGAAGATACAATATGGTCTTGAAGGCGTAATCATGATGACATATTGTTTTTACACTGACTGTTAGACAAATAGGCTATTGATAAAATCTGATTAGGGCAAAGATTAAACTCTACCCACCTTTCTGAGAATTCTAAATCTGTCCATGATGTCATGCACATTTTCTCATATGAGAATATTCTTAAGGACTCTTATAGGAAGTGGGTGGGTTTGGAACAATGCTTCCTGCCAAAGAATACGAGTTTCTCTCATTTGTTGGCTTCATCTGAGGATGTAATTCAAAAATATTTATTTGAATCTAGGGAAGAAAAGGATAATCTATGTAGTTGAGTATTTATTTCATTTGAAAATATAGTAGTAGGGATTCAATTTGAGAAGAATAGGAAGCTAGGAGAATGCACAAGATAATTGTCCACATTAGTGCACAGCTGTAAAGGAAAGATATTTTGCATTTGTGCATATAGTTTGGTTGAGGTTTTGTAGGTTGCCCTGAGTGAACTGGGTTTGGAAGGACAATCAGCCAAATTGCAAATAAAAATAAATAATGCAGGGGAGAGTCAGACAATGAATAAGAGGAGAATAAAACAATCTGCTGGTGCTAGTTCTGGATTTGTTTACAGAAATTACATTAGTAAAACAGGAATCAGAACAGGAGATGCAGATGGTCATGAGAAGGCCAGCAGATGGAGGAAATACTCCAGATTTTCTTGGTGTTCTTCTGACTAGAAAAACAACTGTCGCCAAGAGAATAACCATCTGCCTGTTGTGTTTTTTCTTTTCTTTCTTTTTTTCCAAGAAACCAGGCAGCTGCTTCTGGAAGAGTGAGGGTAGAGTCACTGGTAAAGTTTTTGTCACTGAACTCTTATTTTCTGAATGCATAAATTTTGCCAAACCAACTATTTTTGATTTCCTTTTCTACTGTGGCCCGTCTTGAGGATAGTCAATCATGGCATCCCTTTCAAAAGTAGTCAAGGACTACTTCACCTTCAACCACAACAATACAAGAGCACATAATAGATACAAACTTAAAGTGAACCGCTCCAAACTAGATTGCAGAAAACATGACTTCAGCAACAGAGTGGTCAATGCCTGGAATGCACTACCTGACTGTGGGTCTCATCCCCAAACCCCCAAACTTTAAGACTGTCTACTTTTGACCTCTTTCCCATTCCTAAGAGGTCTGTAAGGAGCGTGCATAAGAGCCTACCGTTCCTGTCCTAATGTTCTCTTTATTTGTATTCATTTTATGTACTCGATGCTTTTATATATTACCTAATATGTGATTGACAAAATAAATAAAGTAAGTAAGTAAGTAAGTGGTGGGACCTACAGAAAAAAAGAGAAATCTTCTTGGGAGGGATAACTTCTGTGATTCAAAGAGGACACAGCCAAAAAAGGGAAAGCACGAGGGTTTGGGGGTTTTTTAATTTAAAAAACAGGCTTTCTTTGCAAAAAGGTTTCCGCTGGTAAAGTGATTATAGTCTCAACGATGGTGTGGAAAGATCAGTGCGATGTCCAACCTTTTACTCCCCCAAGCTCCTAACCGCGACTTCATCCCCGGTGATCCTTTTGGGCCTCCGCTCCCCTTTGCTTCCCAAGATTAAAACAGGATCCGCCTGGGGGCACCCTCTTGCCGAGACCTGGAGGAGGAGGAGGGAGGGGCGGGGAAGAGGGAGGGATCTCTGTAGGGAGAAGCATTGTTTGCACTTTAAATCCCTGGCGTGGAAGGAGGGAGGTGCAGCTTACGGGCTGTGCTGGGAAGGCAGAGGCGCTGGAGGAGCAGCGAGAAAGGCGCTGCGCGGATCCTGCCCTGCGCGCCCCTCTCGCGGAACGGAGTCCGGGCGAGGGGCAGGGCCGCCTTTCCCTGCAGGCAAGGGGGTAAGGAGCTTCCACTTTCCTTTCCCTTCGGGTAGATCTGGGTGAGAGGGAAAGTTATTGGCGTTTAGAATGATGCTGCTTTAAGGGTCTCCCATAAGATTGTTCCTGCAGGCGACACTTTCTCCTGGAATAGGTTGCGAGTTCCCCAATTACTGGAGCCTTTTAAAAATAAACCGGACAGCCATTTGACCTGGACAGTATGAAGTCTCCTGCCTTGAGCAGAGGATTGGACTAGAAGATCTCGGAGGTCCCTTCCAGTCCTGGGATTCTATCTTCTGTGATAATTTCCCATGGAATTTTCTCTGGTGTGGTGTCACATCCAGAAGACTTTGGTTTAAATGGCAGCTGCCCTCTTTCTCCTGGAATAGCTTGCTTCCAAGTGTTTGGGTACCCTAACTAGATAAAAGGACAGCCCCCCCCCATGCCATCACTCTGCTAAAGAACTAATTCCCAGGACAGTCAAACTATTTACTAAGACTATATTACTGTTATTCACATCCTTCCTATTCCCTATCTCCTCCCACTTACAACTATAACCTTTATGATTTATATTATTTAGTTTCTTAGTGTGGTTTGAATGCTTGGTTAGTATCCTGTGACTATCACTAAGTGTTGTATCTTATGATTCTAGATGAATGTATTTTTATGTACACTGAGAGCGTATGCACCAAAGACAAATTTATTGGATGTCCAATCATACTTGGCCAATAAAGAATTCAATTCAATTCAATTCAAATCAGGGAAGGTTTTCAAAAATAGACCAGACAACCATTTGAAGGGGTATGTATAAGGTCTTCTGCCTTCAACAGGGGGTTGGACTAGAAGAACCTCAGAAGTCTTTTCCAGACCTAGGAATCTATATTTTATTATCATTTCCCATGGAATTTTCTCTGGTGCTCTGTCCAGGTCCTGAAGGCTTTGATTTAAATGGTTGCTGAATCCCCCCCCTCGAGGAATTCCTTGAGCCATCCTGCATAGCCCCTTTATTGCTTCACTGGTGCCAGACTGCTGTGAATCGAGGAGGGGGGAGGGAGAGGGTGCCAGTAAGGGGATGGAGCCTAGAAACCATTCTGACCTCCTCAAGCATGTGAATGGAATGCAGAGAATGGCCATGCCCGCCAAGCCGCAGAACGGTTACCAAAACAATTATTTCAATCCCATTGGACACCAGGGAGATAATTGATGGGGGGGGACAGCTTGACAGAGGGGAAAGTGAGTGGGCAGTCTTCACACCCCAAACCTCAGATCTGACCGTCTCCTATCTTGTAAATGCTTGGCTTTAGTAAACCTTCCACTATCAATGCAGTGGAAGTCTCTTTCATGCAGATGAAGGCTGTTCCCAAATGACCAGGTAGGAGAGAAAGGGGGATGGACCCTCCTTGGCACCATTGGTTGGAGGGAGTGGCTCAGGAGGGAGAAAAGGTCCTTCTGATTCCCTTTAATCCTCAGGATTGAATTTGCCCCAGTTTCATTCCTTCATGAGTTCCTTTTCATTTTTTTACTCGCTCATTTTTATATCACCACTGGAGGAAGTCTTGTGGCAGTGTGCATTTAAGGATTCTTCCCTTTCCTGTAGCCTGTTCCAAAGGACAAGTCCCACCTGTAGAAAAGAGTTTTTGTTGTCTTCTCTGTCTTCCTTGAGACGTGGTGGCGCAGTGGATAGAGTGCAGTACTGCAGGCTATTTCCGCTGATTGTCAGCAGTTTGGCACTTCAAGTCCCACCGGTTCACGGTTGAATCAGCCTTCCATGCTTCCGAGGTCAGCAAAATGAGGACGCAGATTGTTGGGGACAATCTGACTCTGTAAAACCGCTTAGAGAGGGCTGTAAAAGCCCTGCAAAGCAGTAGATAAGTCTAAGTGCTATTGCTATTACCTGACAGCAACATACTCCATGGAATACGGGTTGGGATTTGCTTGAGACCTCTGGAGTCAAGATCTGTGTGGTAGTTTAATTCATGGCTGAGAGACCTCCTTATTTTTTTTATTTTTTTTATTTTTTTTTTTGTAAAAAGAGTTTTATTTGGTAGTAGTAACTAAAAAAAAACAATTATTCATATAAAATATATAATAAAATATAAAAAGATTTTCTTGCATAATTTTGAGTTTTTTGCATTTTTCTATAGGGGTAGGGTAAATGGTATTTAAATTCTTATACAGCGGTGCTAAGAACAAAAGCAAAT
>JANHFP010164270.1:0-13425 GCA_032468135.1 Calamaria suluensis
AGAATTCTTTATTGGCCAAGTGTGATTGGACACACAAGGAATTTGTCTTTGGTGCATATGCTCTCAGTGTACATAAAGGAAAATATATGTTCATCAAGTATCATAAGGTACAACACCTAATGATAGTCGTAGGATACAAATAAGCAATCAAATCATATTAAGGGAATAAGCAATCAAATCATATTAAGTCAATATCAATATAAATCATAAAGATACAAGCAATATTACAAGAGTAATAGTAGTTTTAAATAACAGTTGAAGGACTAGATTTGATGAGCCAAAGCTTCCTAGGTGTTTAAAACATCCATCTCTCAGATGTTCCCACCTGGATCTGGCTGCAGGTATGGAGGTATTCAGAGAGGGAATCATCTCTCCTATATGGGTGAACACTGGTTCACTAGCAGTGACTTCTCAGGATAGACTGCCCCAAAACATGCAGGTTCTAATCCAAACATCAGATAAACTTCTTTACCAAGAAAAACTCAAAAAAGTCTAAAGGTTTTATCCGATTAAACTGAAAATACTCTAGTTAGTATGGTACCTTGTTTTTCTAGACTACAAATAGTCCATGTTGAGCCTGCAATTTCGGACTCATAAGTTATGAAAGTCATTAAGTGAGTCACAATATGACCATGCCTGATTTTATGAACTTTTTTTGCAATGGTGGTTAAGCAAATGCTGTGATCATAAAGTGAATGCCATGGTGTTTAAGCAGACCCATTGTTCACTATGGGGTGGTTTTTGTTGAAAACCTTTACTAAACACAAGTTTCTGGCAAACCCATCATAAACTACAGTCATATGATTGCGAGGGAGGGCAGCTATTGAAACTTCAAATTTAAATACTAAGTAGTATAGTCTGTCACACCTTTGAATCAGGGGTGAAATGTAAAATTTGTTGCTACCGGTTCTGTGGGCGTGGCTTGGTGGTCATGTGACTGGGTGGGCATAGCCATTTTTTTTTTTTTCATTTTAAAGCTATTCGTTTCTACCTAAGTATTCGCCGGATTAGGTAGAAACACATGCCTTTAAGTTAATGGAAAGAGCCTCCGGAGGATGGCAGCAGCTGGTGCGAGTGGAAGGCTTCCCCCTTTTCACTTTAAAGGCACGTGTTTCTACCTGTTTGCTGGATTAGATAGAAACACATGCTTTTAAAATGAAGGGGGGGGGAAGGCTCCCAAGATCGCTCTGACTGCTGCGATCCTCGGAGGGACAGAGGGGGGCGGGGGCAGGGATTTTTATCACCGGTTTTCCAAACCATCCGCCGCCATCGATATTTATTTATTTATTTTATTTATTTAATTGTATTTATACACCGCCCCTCTCCGTGGACTCGCTAACAGCTCAGCCAAACCGGTCCGAACCAAAAGCATTTCACCCCTGCTTTGAATGATCCCAACCAACTGGTTGTAAGTCAACCAGTATTTTGACTACTTGTAGTCAAAATAGAGGCCTTTAGGAAGCACAATGGCATGGTCTTAAACCTGAGGGTCTTTTTATTCAATCTTGATGGCCACTGCTGAATTCTGCCCTTGTTTGGAGGTGGGGGGGGGGAGCCGAGACCCGATTACACAAGCACACATCCCATTTTATTCTCACAGTAGAAACCTAGAAAGTCTCCTTGAACCAGTGACCTAATTAATCACTGAGCACGGATTGCAACCCGAATGAAAGTGTCATTGTTCTCCTTTCAGGACGCTGGCTGAACCCTAGAGACGGTTTTTCTTTTGAGACTGAGTAACTTTGCTGCCTAGTTGAGGTGTGGGCAGAGGTGGGGTTTCAGCAGGTTCTGACCAGTTCTGGAGAACCGGTAGTGGAAATTTTGAGCAGTTCGGAGAACCTGAGGTAAAAATTCTGACTGGCCCCGCCCTCCCATCTATTCTCTGCCTCCTGAATCCCAGGTGATTGGGAGGAAATGGGGATTTTGCAATAACCTTCCCCTGGAGTGGGGAGGAAATGGAGATTTTACAGTATCCTTCCCCTGCCATGCCCACCAAGCCACGCCCACAGAACAGATAATTTTTTTTTTTTTTTGAACCTACCATTGATAGGTACCGTCTGTAGCACTTGGCAGGAATAGTGGTTTCTGATGCCATTGGACATTGTTATTCTCCAGCATAAAACAGTGCTGTGCCTGGAGGAAATGGACATTGGGAACAGAACAGGGCAGTTCAGATCTCCCTCCCCGACTCCATATAATGGAAATCTTTTTCTGAATTAACTCATTCCTGTTTTGGATCAACCAAGTCCTGTATGCACTTGAGATGACCCACCTCGAAGCAATTTACAAACAGAAACCAGAACTTAAAAACAAACAGCCTTTATTGCCAAAAAAACCCCTCAAATGTCTTTGTTGAAGTTGGTTCGTTTCCCAAAAGCAAAGTAGATAATTGGCAAGACAAACTGACTGCAGTCCAAGGGTAATTTCTGAGATAACACAGGCCACAATGACTTGGGAAGCTCTTACCCAAAAGGGAGATCTCCAGATGCTCAAACTGTAATTTCAACCCTTGATTCCAGCAGTGCTACTCACAACTGGCTGGCTTTTAAAGGGTTCAACTCAGCTGTGTTCCTTCCCTTAACTTGCTCTTGAGTAGTCTTTTCCCCAGAGCCCGTTTATCTCTGTGTCTCTGTCTTGGTTCAGGGTGGGGGCACTGTTCCCAGTTCCTCCTCTGAGCTGTCCCTCTCTGGCTCCACCCCTAGCTCATTGGATTCAGCCTGGACCTGCTCTTCCTCAGCTCCAGCCTCCCCCTCACTGCTGTCTTCCAGCTGTTCCTCCTCGACCTCCAAGTCGGACGCTGGCAGAGGCATGAAAGCACTCTCCAGATTAGTTTGCCTAAGGACAAAAATGGAACATGGATAAAAAGTCTTGTAAGAACAAGAGCTTCCCTTTGCCTCTCCTCTCTTCCCTTCTCCCTCCCTTGCCCTTCCCTTCCCTTCTCCACCCTGGAGAAATGGGGTATTCTCCTTTTTTCTAATTACTATGTTATATCTCATTCCTTTCTTTTTATTTCGGAGGGACACATCCACACTGTTCTGTTAAAATCTTTTAAAAAGCCCAGTCTAAGTAATCACTCTTAAATACAGTGCAAGGAAGAAATTGTGATGGGAAATGGATGCCCCATCTGTGTATATTGGAGGAGATCCTTCTTTATGCGAAAAAAAAAGAGAACACAAAAATCTTGATTAAGTTGAGCAACAGGATTGTCAAAGAGCATTGATAAATCCTACATGTTTATGTGAATTTATCTGAGATACAGGAATATGCTCCTTGAATCATTTTCAGATGACAATAATTAAGTATGGATTCTCTATCCTTTGGTATATTTTTTATTTAATAACCTAGATGAAAACTGGGAAGGAACACTTACTGGATTTGAAAGTGACACAAAATTTCAATAGGTTACCTAATTCTTTTTGTAGAAAATTCTAAATGACGTTATTAAGCTAGAGAAATAAGCTGAAAGTAACAGAGGCAAGTGCACAATTTTTCGCTTAATATCAAATGTCAAGTGCGCAGTGTGGAATGTGGGATACCGAGCTCGGTAATAGTGCTGGTGAAATTATTTTTGCAATGGTACTTGATTTCAAGCTGAACACGAGCCAACAATGTAATGTACCTGAAAAAAAAAAATAATGGCAAATGCAATTTTGGACCACATCAACAAATGTGTAATTTCCGAATTACAAGAATGAATGATTCTGTTTTATTTTGATTCCTCATACTAGTCTTGAACATTGCGTCCCGTTCTAGGCCTTCAGCATTGAAAAAGATGTAAGGAAATAGAAACAGATTCAGAAGGCAACAGAAGTAAGCAGGGGGCCAAATATTTTTTTTAGTATTTTATTAATATTTAGTATGATAACAGTATATATAAAAAAGAAAAGTTTAAAGTTAAAAAAGGAGAAAGAAGAGTGCCAAGATAAAAGCAGTGACTTCTGACTTTTTTCAATGCACAGGTGGTTCATTGGCTGCTGACCTTGTCGATTGAAAGGTCGGCAGTTCAGCGGTTCGAATCCCTAGTGCTGCGTAATGGGGTGAGCTCCCGTTACTCGTCCCAGCTTCTGACAACCTAGCAGTTTGAAAGCACATAAAAAATGAAAGTAGAAACATAGGGACCATCTTTGGTGGGAAGGTAACAGCGTTCCGCACACCTTTGGCATTTAGCCATGCTGGCCACATGACCACGGAGACATCTTTGGACAGTGCTGGCTCTTCATCTTTGAAACGGAGATGAGCACTGCCCTCTAGAGTCGGGAACAACTAACACATATGTGCGAAGGGAAACTTTACCTTTTAGAATACAAGAAAAATTACTTCAATCATTTGCTTTACATTTCTAGACATTTTGAGCCATTTCTATAAAGTCAAAGTCATTCTAGTCATCAAAACCTAAAATCAGAGTTTTCAGTTTCAAGTGAAAAGTCCAGAAGCGGTAACCAAGTTTAAACAAAACCAAATAGATCCTTCTCTTTAATTAAAGCAATCACTTTTGCTACCTCCACCACCTCACCTTTACCGTCCCTTCTTCCATTGTGGGAATCAAAAACAAGGTGCTAGGATGAGAGAGATTGAAAGAGCTTGATACCTTTAGCCTTAAAAAGAAATTAAAAATGAGAACTCCATGCAAGTATCTGAAAGAATGTCTCCTAAAAATAGTTCCAGGCATGTTTTTCCCTGCAGATATGAAATAATGGCTTAAAGGCAGGTACTGAATGTTATAGAACAAAACTTCCTAACAATAAGATCAGTGTAACGATCCATTGAGTTACCCAGGATGAGATAGGCTTCTGCTTCATTGGGTGTGTTCAGGCAGGAGTTAAGTAGTTATCGGTCTGGAATTGGTTCCTCAACTGAACAAACTGTTGGATGCCATAGTTACCCCGTCAAATTCTAGGAGTGTTTCTAGCACACTGTTGTTATGGCTGCACTCTTGCTGTGTGTTTCAAGTGTGCAACAGCCTTGAGAAGCTCAAGCGAACCTAGGAACCCATGACACAGCATGGAAATGCTGCCAAGGGTGATGCACACCAAGGAGCAGCAGAGGAAGAACAGTTGGCAGAAGGGAAGAAATTTGTGTGTGGAGATGGTTGAGCTTCAGCTAAGAAAAGTCTCAAGGCATTCTAGCTATCCTCATTTTCTATTGTCTCCTATCATGACTTTCTCATAGAAAGAAGTATGCAAGTTGAAATCCTGATACAGTGAGAATAGAGTAGAGTAGAGTAGAGTAGAGTAGAGTAGAATTTTTATTGGTCAAGTGTGATTTGACACACAAAGAATTTGTCTTGGTGCATATGCTGTCAGTGTACATAAAAGAAAATATACGTTCGTCAACAACCATAAGGTTCAACATTTAATGATAGTCATAGGGTACAAATAGGCAATCAAATCCTATTAGGAAACAGTCAATATAAATCGTAAGGATACAAGCAATAAAGTTACAACCCTACTACACTTGTAAATAGTTGCATTTGTGTGTGTTTTTTGTCCTGGTCTCTGACGTAATAAACTACTTACTTACTAAAGCATATGTATGTTTATGTATGTTTTTGTTTTGTTTTGTGTTTACAAACAATAAAACTATTTAAAAAAACAAACTAGAAAATTTTTGTTTTGAACAATTAAATAAAATGATATTGAATTTCTTTTGGTCAGGGAGAAAAACCGCATATTAAGCTTAAACTATTACAAGATAGCAGAAATAAGGATGACTTTGGTCTCCCTGATTGGGAGCTTTATTATCAGGCGGGAACGTTGACTTGGCTCAAGGATTGGATCGAACTAAAAAAACAAATGGATACTAATGACCTCCCACTTGGTCGGAGTGGTTTCCTCCGGGGAGGGAAAGAACAAACAAAGAACAAACATTTTTTTGCTTCCCCAGAAGGTTTTCAATGACATTTAAACCATTTTATTCTAGTTCACTATGACAGAAATACTCACGAGACAAAATGGAGCCCGGACGTTCGGCAGCCCCCAAGGCAGCCCCTGCATTTGTTCCGATGCCTGGTACCCTCGGAGGACCCCATCTCCTGGTTTTAAGCTTTTAAATATTTTTAAATTCTATATAGCCATACAAAGGCTTTTTATTTATTTATTTATTTTTAAAAAAATATTACACTCCTTAATAAAGACTATTAAAAGAAAGAAAGAAATACTCATGAGGTAATCATTTGACTTCTTGAGATACCTCAAAAAACTTCTTTTCACAGGGGAATGATGGTGGATTTTCATTTGTGATAAGGCTTCAGTATGGTTTCAAGACAGAAGAGCAAGAGAGCCTCAATCTTTTATCTCTGGGTAGGAAGCCAAGGGGTGGTCAGAAGAGGACTCACAATGATCCCCTGAGTTAAATCAGGTGTAAAGGTTCCAACAGGTTCCCTCATAAACTCCTGAGCCTTGAGCCAAGCATCAAGAGAGAACCAATTTTTTATTAGGTGTCCAGCATCTACTTGAGTGAGGTCATCTTGAGTTAGGACTGTACTTTGCCCATTTCCCTCCTCCCCTCAGTCTCTATTGTATATCACATTGTCCAACATTGTTACCAGCATTCTGCAGACACACCAGCCAGGTGATGCAGCTGTAGTGGTTCTCCAGAGTAGCTCGTGCACTGTGGCCTGGCACCAACCCCCACTGCCCAGGGGTCTCCTTGGTGGACAGTGTCCTTCAAGCTGTGTCCCAGGGAGTGCAAGAGACCCCAGGTCCAGATACCACCACATTTATGCCCGTTGCAATGGCAATACCACCCCAGTTCTCAGATATCCAAGCCTCCCTGGACAGCCACGCCCAGGACCTCTCCTTAACACACAACGCAGGGAACACCGTAATGGTCTGAAAGTCCTGGATGAGATCCACCATCAGCTGCAGGGACAGTTCAAGAAAAAAAAATAGAAAAGGAAGCCCAGAATCATAAGAACAAAGATGGGTATTTCCCCTGAGCTGCAAAACCCCAAAGCAGGCCACAGGACTGCCCCTGCAACAAGTGCAGACACCCGTCGAGAGTCAGGAAGAAGAGCAAGGACTTATTGAGAGACAGAAAACTGGAGGCGGGGAAAAAAGATTAAAGACTTCGACTCTGAGAACAAGATTCCCTCAGAGTGGGATTCTCCAGACAGACCAGCCTGGCGAGGCAGCTGTAGTGGTTCTCCAGAGTAGCTCATCGACTCTTTCCCAGGCAAGCCAATAGACTGTGTCCCAGGCAAGCCAATAGACCCCAGGTTTAGATACCATCACATTTATACCCACAGCCACGGCACTACCACCCCAGTTCTCAGATACTGAAGCCTCCCTGGCCAGCCGTTGCCAAGAAGACATTGGAGAGCTGCGGCCACAGATTGTGCGGCTGGACGAACAGGTGGAAAACTCTCAAATGCAACCCAGTTCCTTCCAGCAGCTCCAGGATGACAGGAGGTCTCTGTCCCAGCAGCAGCAGTAGAAGATGGGCAGGCTGCCTGCTAAGGGCAGGGCCCAAATCCATGACTGGGGCCCGAAGAAACAGGAGATGATCTGGGAGTTGGAGGAATTCAAGGAGGCAAAGGACAGGGTGTCCCAGAAGCTGGAAGAGACGACAGTAGAACTGGTCAAAGCAGTGGACCAGGTGAACGAGATGGTGGAGACCAAGACATGGCTGTACCAAGGGATGCAGGCCACTCTGGAAAAAAGGACGGCCTCGGAAGAGCAGCTGGAGCGGAAGCAGGAAGGACAGAGCAGGATAGTACAAGGGATGAGATGCAGGGTTGCAAAATGGACCTGGAGGGACTTTTCCAGGCCGTGCTGGAGCTGGGGGGGTGTCATCCCTCTGCCAGCAGCCAACAAGCAGGCTGAGCTGGAACAGCTGGCAGAGAGCAACTGCGCCTTTTGGCCAGGCATTGCCAAGAAGACACTGGAGAGCTGCGGGCAAAGAATTTGCACCTGGAGCGAGAACCTGGAAACATGCCAAAGGCAGCACCAGGCTGAGAGGGACGCTTGCGAGACTGCCCAAATGAAGCTCAGGAAGGTTCTGAACCTGAAGATCCAGAGCAAGAAGGAGCTTCAGGAGCTGGTGCGTTGGCAGGAAGTGAAGCAATGCTGGCTGAGAGACCAGAAGAGGGAACAGGTGAGAAGAAACAGCCAAGTGGTGCAGAAGTTGAGGCTCCAGAAGTCAGAGATGAGCAGGACCAGACGCCATGAAAACACAAAGCGCATCTGGCTGCAGGAGGTGGTTGAGATGCTAAAGGAGCTGCTTCTGCAGAAGGACACGGAGCACATGAAGGCCCTGACCAGCCGCCTGATGCAGGTGATGTGCCTGGAGGGGCGGCTGTGCCAGGCCCAGCAGCTGCTATGGCAGAAGGAAACGGTGGACGCAAACTTGAAGCAGGAGAGATTTCCGCCTGGAGCTGGAGACGGGAAGGCGTTTCCCCAGGACTAGACAGAGGAGGGTCGTGGGAATTCTTGAATAAACGTTTTCCCACCGCAGAAAGAAGTGAAGGTCGAGGAGTTTAAAATGTGCAGATAAAATTATTTGACAATCGTTTTTTTTATGCGGCCGCCTCTTTTGGATAACCCGAGTCTGCTAGGATGGGATCAGAGTGTCCAAGTCTCCAGAGTGTCCAACAGCCTTTAGAGAAAAAGAAGGAAGAGACTTCCTTCACTTCTAAAAATGGCCTCTTGGTCATTGGACTCATCGTCCCATTCCTGCAGAACTGTTTAAATTGAGTGGCTAAATCCGATATTTGTGAAGAACGGGAATCAGTTTAAAATATAATTAAAGGGAGAAACAACTTTTTTGTTCCCCAGAAAGTTTTCAATGACATTTAAACCATTTTATTCTTGTTGACTAGGACACAGGAACTCATGACATTTTGTGACATACCTCAAAAAAATTCTTTTCACAGGGGAATGATGGTGGATTTATTTTTCTGAGAAGCCTTCAGTCTGGTTTGAAGACAGAAGAGCAAGAAAGCCTCAATCTTTTATCTCTGCTGAGGAAGCCAAGTGGTGGTCAGAAGAGGACTCACAATGATCTCCTGAGCTAAATCAGGTGTGAAAGTTCCAACAGATTCCCTCATAAACTCCTGAGCCTTGAGCCAAGTTTCAAGAGAAAACCAATTTTTTATTAGGTGTCCAGCATCTACTTGAGTGAGGTCAGCTTCAGTTACCACTGAACTTTGCCCGTTTCCCTCCTCCCCTCAGTCTGTGTCATAAATCACATGGTCCAAATTTGAATGGAATATTGATACCGGGTGAGCTTTTGACCAACTCAAAGGTAAAAGAAAAACCTTTTTAACAGTTAAAAATATCAAAGAGGGGAGAAAACCCCCACCTAATTGGCTTTTTGGAATGGAGGGAGAAGAACAAAGAGGATGTTTCGGAAAATGAAGGCAAATATTCCATCTCTATGTCCTACTTGGAGGTCTATCAAGAGAAGGTTTTGGACGTCCTTCAGACAAGCCTCCAAGACCTGAATATCCGAGAGGAAAGAAACCACACCATCCTGGTGCCAGGCCTGACCCAGAAAGAGATCAGTAGCTTTGGAGACTTTGAAAGACATTTTCTGTCCATGAGCAGAAAGCGAACAGAGGTATCGACTCAGCTTAACCAGCGCTCCAGTCGCAGTCATTCTGCATTGCTGGTTCTGGTGAACTGGATCCGGGACTGGCCCACATATTCCCACCAGGCTGTGAAGCTGTGCCTCATTGAGCTAGAAAGCTCTTTGTCGAGCTTGGCAAGGCGCTCAGCAACGTCATGAATCCAGACTCACATTGGTGGTGTCCCAGGGAGTCCAAGAGACCCCAGACATCTGTAGCGAGACCGCCATATTTCAAGAAAAACACAGTGCCATATCTCAGATGCAACAAAGTGAAACAGAAGACTGGAGGCCGGAGAAAAACAGATTGAAGTCTTTGACTCTGGGAACAAGACTCCCTCAGAGTGGGATTCCGCAGAGAGATCAGCCTGGCGAGGCAGCTGTAGTGGTTCTCAAGAGTAGCTGACACACTCCGTCACGGCAGACATCCCACTACCCAGGGGTCTCCTTGGCAGACAGTGTCACTTGAGCTGTGTCCCAGGGAGTCCAGTTCCACACACGACCACATGGCTGCCTACCACCCCACTTCTCAGATACTGAAGCCTCCCTGGGCAGACGCCCCCAGGACCTGAATATATCAAAATATATATTCCAAAGAAAATAGCTGTTTCCTGTTTTTCCTGCCTTAACAGAGCAATAACAACTCTTGGCCAGCCATTGCCAAGAAGATATTGGAGATCTGCGGCCACAGATTTTGCACCTTGAGCGAGAACCTGGGAACATGCCAAATGCAGCACCAGACTGAGACGGACGCTTGCGAGACTGCCCAAATGAAGCTCAGGAAGGTTCTGAACCTGAAGATCCAGAGCAAGTAGGAACTTCAGGAGCTGGTGCGTTGGCAGGAAGTGAAGCAGCGCTGACTGAAAGACCAGAAGAGGGAACAGGTGAGAAGAAACAGCCAAAGCGGTGCTGAAGCTGCAGCTGCAGAAGTGAGTCCAGGAGAACATCTGGCTGCATCAGGTGTTTGGGAAGTTAAAGGAGCTGCTTCTGCAGGAGGACACGGAGCACACGAAGGCCCTGACCAGCCACCTGATGCAGGTGAGGAGCCTGGAGGAGCGGCTGTGCCAGGCCCAGCAGCTGCTACGGCAGAAGGAAACGGTGGACACAAACTTGAAGCAGGAGAGATTTCCGCCTGGAGGTGGAGACCGGAAGGCGTTTCCCCAGGACTAGACAGAGGGGGGTCGTGGGAATTTTGAATAAGTGTTTTCCCACCACAGAAAAAATTTAAAATATGTAGATAAAATTATTTGACAAACGTTTCATTTTTACTATACGCTTATAACGCGGGAATGATATAAAGGAGGTTGGCCAGAAAAAACAAAGTATCTTTATATCTGGAATGACGTTGCGACTACCTTTCTCCCGCTTCAACAAAACAACCCCTCCCAATTTCCCCGGCTAGGAATATGCGACAGTTAGGAAGGCAAAGGAAAGCTGACTTCCTGTTTTAAAACAAACAAATTCAAAATAAAATCTGAAGAAAAATTCAAAATAAATTTAAAAGAAAGTTTCAAAGTACAAACAAACAAATAATAAACCTGCTGTCTGTGGGGAGGGAGGGGGACAAGCGGCAGTTAGGAGAGGACTCTGACTGAGTTCCTGAGGTAAATCAGGGAAGGTGGGTTGTAGATTTTCCACAACATCCAGAACAGCCCCTTTCACATAACCCGAGTCTGCTAGGATGGGATCAGAACGTCCAAGTCTCCAGAGTGTCCAGCAGCCTTTGAGGAAGATCCAGGAAGAGACTTCCTTCACTTCTGAAAATGGCCTCTTGGTAATTGGACTCACCGTCCGATTCCTGCAGAGCTCTTTGGATTGAGTCCCTGTATCCGATATTTGTGAAGAACGGGAATCAGGTTAAAATATAATTAAAGGAAGAAACATCTTTTTGCTTCCCCAGAAAGTTTTCAATGACATTTAAACCATTTTATTCTTGTTGACTAGGACACAGAAACTCATGACATTTTGTGACATAGCTCAAAAAAGACTTAAGTCTGGTTTGAAGACAGAAGAGCAAGAGAGCCTCAATCTTTTATCTCTAGGTAGGAAGCCAAGGGGTGGTCAGAAGAGGACTCACAATGATCTCCTGAGCTAAATCAGGTGTGAAGGTTCCAACAGATTCCGTCATAAACTCCTGAGCCTTGAGCCAAGCGTCAAGAGAAAACCAATTTTTTATTAGCTGCAGCATGTCCAGCACCTACTTGAGTGAGGTCAGCTTGAGTTAGGACTGAACTTTGCCCGTTTCCCTCCCCCCCTCAGTGTCTGTCATAAATCACATGGACCAACAAGGCACTTAGATACCATGAAATGAATGTGGAGGAACCATACCTACATTACCTGATGGAATATCGTTTGCCTTTGCCACAGAAAAGGATGGCTAGGTTTGCAGCAGTTTCACTACAGTTTGTAAGCTGAACAACGGATGCATTGACGGTTTGGCTACTTTCTGTAGGCGTCCTTGGGAATCCATCTTTTTCAAACAGTGCCGATAAAACTAGAAAATTTATTTAGAACAGCGGGAAAAATTATGGACGGTAAACTATAAAATAACAATGTCAGCAGTCTATAAGGAAACCTCTATAAGATGTTTTATAGATGGCATCTTCCACCTGCAAGGTTGACAAAGATGTTCCCCAAGAGATCACCTGAATGCTGGAGATGTGGCCATAGCCAGGGTACATTCTATCACAAGTGGTGGACGTGTCCAAAGATCAACCTTTTCTGGACCAAAATAAAAAAAATGTTTGGAAGAAATAACTGGGAGGAAGGTTAAAAAGAAACCTGAGTTGTTTCTCCTGGGTATTTTGGAGAATAAATTAGGAAAAAAATTGAAATATCTAATTATACAAATTTGTACGGCATCTAGATTAGCCGTGGCGCAATGTTGGAAACACCCCGATTGTCCCCCTGACTGGTTAATACAACAAAAAATCATGGAATGCGCAGAAATGAATAAATTAACACTCGAATTAAAGGACTAAAAAGAATCAGACTACTATTTAATATGGGACAACTGGTACCAGTGGATGGGAAAAAAAAAAGAAATAAACAATGGAGTAAATTTAGATACTTAATGGGAGATTCTGCAATTTAATTGACATGAATACAAAAAAAAATCATTGATATCAATAGGTAACATATACAAATAATAGAGAAAAAGGAGCACTGTGAGGGTTGGAAATTATGACAGATAAGGAAACCAAATAAGGTTTGCCGGTTATGTTTGACAGTAAACGCATTATCTGTAAGTATGTTCGACTTACATATGTATGTTTATGTATGTTTTTGTTTTGTTTTGTTTTCTGTTTACAACCAATAAAACTATTTAAAAAAAAGAAAACTAGGAAATTTTTGTTTTGAACAATTAAACAAAACGATATTGAAATTTATTTGGTCTGGGAGAAAAACCACATATTAAGCTTAAACTATTACAAGATAGCAGAAATAAGGATGACTTTGGTCTCCCTGATTGGGAGCTGTATTATCAGGCGAGAACGTTGACTTGGCTCAAGGATTGGATCGAACTAAAAAAACAAATGGATACTAATCAGCTCCAACTTGGTCGGAGTGGTTTCCTCCGGGGAGGGAAAGAACAAATCTCACCCATTCCCCCAGAGGCACATATTAAGGGATGCTCTGTTAAAAGTCTGGGGTTAAAATAACAAAGAATCACTAGAGGAAAATCCCAATTTGGTTATCAACGATGGAAGCAATGATACATCCGAACACAGCAGATCTGAGCAAAATGGCGAGTTATGCAGAATTACCAGATGAAAAAGGAGAACTAAAATTGGTTCAGGATTTGAAAACGGAAGGAATAAATATGGAATGGTGGCTCTATCTACAAATCAGTACAAAGCT
>JANHFP010168652.1:0-13367 GCA_032468135.1 Calamaria suluensis
TGGAGGGTGATGGAGAGCCCTCTTCAGCCAGCTGCCCCGTAGCCCAACATCCGCCACACCACCCCCGCTCTCACTCAGGGGGGGAAGTGGGGGGGGGGGCAAACAGCCTGGAAAACGGTGGTGATATTCAATGTAGAGAAAAGTAAAGTCCTACACTTAGGTAAGAAGAACCAAGAGGGCACATATAGACTGGGGGAAAGCAGGCTTAAAAGCAGTGACTGGGAGAGGGATTTTGGAGTCTTAGTGGACAACCAGTTAAATATGAGCCAGCAGTGTGCGACAGCAGCCAAAAAAAGCCAATGCAACCCTAAATTGCATTAAGAGAGGGATTCAGTCAAGATCAAGGGAGGTACTAATACCTCTCTATAAAGCCTTAGTAAGGCCACACCTAGAGTACTGCATCCTAACCACAGGCTTACGATGTCAGCTGCCTATAAAGAGAACTTGTATAAAATGTTCTATAGGTGGCATTTGTCACCTGAGAGATTGGCTAAGATGTTCCCGAACAGGTCACCCAAATGTTGGAGATGTGCGTCAGAAAGAGCAACATATGTGGTGGAGCTGTCCGAAAATCGATATCCTTTGGAACCAAATGAAAATCCGGATGGAAGAAATTACAGGGCAGAGAATACAAAAAACAACCAGAACTGTTTCTGCTAGGGATTCCTGAAGGTACAATTAAAGAAGGAAATAAATACATTATAATCCATATATTAACGGCTATCAGAATTTATTTATTTATTTATTTATTTGATTTATATACCGCCCCATCTCCTCAGACTCGGGGCGGTTTACAGATTTTAAACAACATTACAATATATGTTTTAAAATTAAAATGATTAAAATGATTAAAATAATATTTCTGACTCAAAATCCAGGATTTAAAACTTAAACTTAAAGATCTAAAACCCCTCCTTGCCTTGTGCTATACTGGCAAACAACATCTGAAAGACATAGCCATGGCACTGTGTGATGATGATGATGATGATGTAAACATGTCATCTCTCTTCTCCTCCCATCTTCAGATATGATGGGCAGGACCCTCCACAGTGACAGCCATTTTTCAAGAAGCTTGATCTCTTGCTTTCTGTTGTGGTCCACCAGCAACCTGTGGAGCTAGCAGCAGAGTCGGGCAGTGCGGAGTCTGGGGAGGAACATGGACCAATCCTGGAAGTCCTGGATGAGGGCTCTGCATCAGAGGCAGAGATGGGACCAAAGCCATATGTGAGTGATGTGTGGACTCCAGAGCTTCCAGAGTCGGACAGCAGAGAGGCAGAGGAACAGGAGAAGCTTGTTCCTAATGCACACATGCACGGAGCTGCCAGAAGGCAAGAGCAGCTAAAGCAAAAGGGGCAACTCTGGAGTAAGGCCAGGAGATGATTGGTCCCTCCCATAAGGCTTAAAAAAGCAGCAAGGTCACTTGGGCTCTTTGCCCAAGCATCATTGCTATATCTGTTTCCAGTCAGCATTTCTTGTTTCTAAATTTTGTGAGGCTTTGTCAAGAAAGGCCTTTGGCAGGGTATCAAATAAGAGAAAGGTTTGTGATGATCCCAAAGGACTTATTTTGCAATTAATTTGGACTCAGCTGAAAATGAAGTAATTCTCATCTGTTATAATAAAATAGTTTTGTTTGGGACTAATTGTGTCTTGTGATGACTAAGTAATCCTAGGTCACAACACTTTCAAAATTCAGATGTACTCTTGGAACTAGAGGAAGACACTTCATAGCAGTTCAGAACAGAAAAGATGGGAAGGGGCAACTAGATGTATTATACAGCATCTTTTTTTGGGAAGGCTAAGACAATGTACATAAAAATCCAACCTAGAAGTTATGAGAAATTTTCTGCCAGTGAGAAAACCTCACTGGAGGTTTTTTAAAAAATTGACTGGGTAACCATTTGACTAGGGTGGCATAAGGCATCCTGCCTTGATAGAGGGGTTGGACTAGAAGACTTCTGTGCTTTCTTTCAGTCCTATGCTCTATGTCCTAATGCTGTCTTTTCCTCTCCCCCCCCCATTCATTTAGAATGACTGATCTAAAATCACTTAAAGTGATGGAAGGCAGGGGTGAAATGCTCCCAGTTTGGACCAGTTCGGCCAATCCGGAACCGGTGGTGGTGGGTGGTTCGGAGAACCAGTAGCAAAAATCCCTAGCCCCACCCCCTCTGCACAATTGTCAGATGCTTTTTTACCTTTTAAAAGCATTTTTACTACCTAAGTATTCGCTGGAACAGGTAGCAAAAATGCTTTTAAAAGGTAAAGAAAAGGCTCAGATGATCACAGTTGAGCCCCACGATCATGGGAGGTTGTTTTTTTACCTTTTAAAAACAATTTTTTACTACCAGTTCCTGTGAATAGCTAGTAAAAAATCCTTTTAAAAAGTAAACAAAATTGGCCATGCCCACCTAGTCACATGCCCACCACATGCCCACCACCAAGCCACACCCACGGAACCGGTAGCAACACATTTTACATTTCACCACTGATGGGAGGGCTAGAGTCTGGTCTCCCCACTCCTGATCTAACACCATTACCATCTCCTGATCACATTACCGATTATATCAATGTAACCCTGATCAGTTTGGAACGCTTCGCCTGGCACATTTGTGGATGAGTGATGGATGAGACAAGAGTTGGATTCTAAATTCAGGAGAAGAAATGAAAGAATGCTATATATAGGAACCGTCAAAGGCCTCCTTCATTCTAGGTGGCTGCAAAAGGGATCTCGAATGCAGCTGACCTGACCAAGGACATTAGCAAGTAGGCCTAACATTTGCTCCTCCTTCTTTTGAGAGGCTTTCCATCATGCAGATAGTTTGCTTATCTGAGTTGAAAGGACAATGCAGTCTACCTTATCAAGATGCTTCAGAGCCTTTATTGGTTAGTTTCCAGGACGAGATAAGTGGTGAGGGTTGTTCCTTTGTGGAACAGAGTCTAAGGAGCTCTTCACAGACAGTGATACCAAAATAATAGATTTCTGCAGCTTTTTGCCCTATCTTTGATTCACCCAAGAGGGCCATCTGGAGCAACTCCCTTTGGCACATATTACATTCTTGCCTTCTATAGCACAGGGTGTTTTCTCCTACCGAAGAAATTGATGACATCTGAGAGCAATGATGAATGGAGAATGGTAAAATCCCCTGCTCATAGCAAATCAAAGGTTCCCCTTGGTAAAAGTGTGACCAGGAAAAGCTGTCAGCAACACAAGAAATGTAAAATCTCCACGGAAAGTGAAAGTATTGATTAGCACACTGTAAATCCACAAAGCTTTAATTGCTCTAGAGCCAGATGGCATTTGGTGGGTCTCCAGGTAGCTACACTTAAGATCACCAGTCACAATTGTGCTGAAAGATCCATTTGTCAAGCCTTCTTCCACTTTGCAGAGGAAAATGGGGAGTTGGACAATTTTGAAGTAAGAAACATAGGAACTCAAAGAATAAACAACTGCTGTGCCCTTTGGTCTTTGCATTGGATTAATCAAACAGCTCTTAGCCCTTCATTGTTCAGCTCATTCGCCAATTTTGAAAGAAAACTTTCCTTAGTATAGGAAAGAATACCAAGTGCAGAGAAGAACTAGAAGAATGATTTGGGGGCTGGAGGCTAAAACATACAAAGAACAGTCACAATAATTTGGTATATCTAATATAATGTAAAGAAGGATTAGGAAAAGTATAATAGCAGTGTTACAATATTTGAGGGGCTCCTACAAAGACCAGGAGGTCAAGCTATTTTCCTAAGGACTGGAAGGTAAAATGAGAAACAATGGGTGGAAACTAATCAAGGAGAAAAGCAACCTAAAAACAATTTCCTAACAGTGAGAGCAATCACCCAATGGAACAGCTTGCCTTCAGAAGTTGTGGGTGCTCCATCACTGGAGGCTTTCAAAAAGAGACCGGACAACCATTTATCTGAAATGGTGTCCTGTTCAAGCAGGGGGTTGGACTAGAAGACCTCCAAGGTCCCTTCCAACTCTATTGGTCTATGTTCTATAAGCAGGAGTGGACATCCTTCTTTTCTTCCTCCCTCCCTTCCTTTAGATAGCTAAAGGTAAAACATGATATATTCTGATTTATGTAACACAAGAATATTCACCAAAATCTTTGCAAAATAAGTTGGCCAATTGTTTTTTCCAATTCTGGTAGGTCAGTTTCTGGAGTTAGTGATGGTAATGCTAAGATGGAGGGGGGAAAATAAAGGAATGACCTCCTTTGTTCCCAGCTGGATGCAATCTGTGTGAATCCAAATTAATTCTGCTCATCCATTCCTTTTATCTGAAGTTACGTGGCATTTGGGAACACAATCTGGATGTCTAGATTCTTTCCCCCTTGGCTTTCCCTTAGTTAAATCTGCCAGTAGTTTAATCAGTGCAGTGGCTAGAGATGCTCTTATCGGACTGATGTGCGTTCAAATATTGGCACTATAAAAATTTGTTTGGCTGCTATTCCCTTCCCAAACCTGCAGGAGGACTCAGTCCTCAGAAGTTCTGCCAGAATGGGGGTTATAGAACTGCTGTTCCATTGAGCTCTGGGAGTCAGGCAGGAGACGGAGGTCTTTTCTTTTGAGAATCATAGCAATGGCTCATCTCTGTGACACCTCCTTGTTTTTAACCAATGCATTTTGGGTACCAAAACATTTGCAGAATGTCTCAAATTCACAGTACCTCATGCCAGGATACAGATTACTTAAGTCAAGGGTGTCCAAACTTGGCAACTTTAAGACTTGTGGACTTCAACTCCACAACTCAGCCAGCTGGCTGAAGAATTCTGGGAGTTGAAGTTCAGAAGTCCTAAAGTTGCCAAGTTTGAACACCCCTGACTTAAGGGGATGAAAACCACAGACTGCAAGATCTCCCTAACACTCAGACGTGTTGTTATAATTTGAAAAACTAAAGCTAACAGAATGATCTGAAATGGGTCAATAAAAGCGTGAGGGATAGATTTTTATTCTACCTTTTTAAAAGATATAATTCAAAGAATCATTTATTTTTGGGTTATTAGAGGTGAAGATCTATCTTGCTCTTTCATCTTCCTCTAGCCTTCATTGAGCTCCATTCATCTTCATAGAGTTGGAAGAGGTCTTGGGGGTCTTCGAGTTCAACCCTCTGTTCAAGCAGGAGACCCTATATTATTCTGTACAAATAGCTACCCAATCTCTTCTTGAAAACCTCCACAACTTCCAGAGCACCCACAACTTCCAGAGGTGTGCCATTCCACTAATTGTTCTCACTGTCAGGAATTTTTTCCTTAATTCAAAATTGAATCTTTCTTTAATAAGCTTCCACCCATTATTTCTGTTCTGCCATCAGGCGCTTTGGAAAATGGGTTGACCATTCAATGAACAGTTGCAGGAACTGGGCATGGCTAGTCTAGTGAACAGAAGGACCAGGGGAGACATCATAGAAGTCTTCCAATATTTGAGGGGCTGCCACAGAGAGGAGGGAATCAAGCTATTTTCCAAAGCACTTGAAGGCCAGACAAGGAATAATGGATGGAAACTGAACAAGGAGAGATTCAGCCTAGAAATAAGGAGAAATTTTCTGACAGTGAGAACAATCAACCCATGGAACAGAAGCTGCCTTTAGAAGTTGTGGGAGCTCACTGGAGGCTTTCAAGAAGAAACTGGACTGCCATTTGACAGAAATGGTTGTAGGATCTCCTGCTTGGATGAGGGGTTGGACTAGATGACCTACAAGGTCCCTTCCAACTCTGTTAATCCTCACAGGAAGAGTGCTACTCTTCTAGTCTTTATGGGGATGGGGGTTGCAGTAATAGAGAAATAACCATGCAATGAGACAGAATCTTTTTTCTCTAAGCAGTGTTAGATCAGAGAACTAGGCTACAGCTAGTTGCGCTTCAGAAGACTCTAATGATCCAAAATGTTCAGTCTTTATTAAAACTCCCTTAGATTCATTTAACACAGAATCAAGCAAAAGTGTGAAAATAAACCCCAGCAGAACTTACAGCAATACGTACAAAGATGAGCATAATGAGCATAACTAGGCATACGGCCTGAATCATCATTAATAATTAAGTATAATCTTCAAGTATAGTCTGTCAACTGTCCCATTTGGCACATTCAAAAAAGAAACTCCTGGCATGTAGGAACTACCAAGAGTAAAACTTTATTAAAAGATCCAGCTGGGCATAGCAGAAGCGAAGTCGGCTCTGAGGTTTTATCACAAGAACCCACATAAGTAAAAAACCCTTTTCACCCCTGGGCCGGCCACAGTTCATTGTCCACCAATTACACTCAGTACTTTCATTTTGGGGAAACAGTCTGCACAGGCTGTTAGCTACCAGAACTTGGTGGGTATCTCCTCTCTGGCTGCAGAAGGCTCTCATGCATTCCTTAGCCTTCCCCTGCCCTAGGAATTTGACAACCCCTCCTCCCACTTCTGCTTGGCAACCTGCAAGCTGGAAGTTAATGCAGGCAGTGATGAAAGCGAGTCAGTTTTGACCAAAACTTTGAGTACTCATGTGACTGTGCCCAATTTTCTGACTTTTTTTGCAACATGGTCATTAAGTGAATCCCAAAGTCATTAACACCATGGTCATTAAGCAATCATAGCAGATGTTAAGCAAACCCATTGTATCCAGTGGGTATTTTTCCTAAACTGGAAGTAAACATCAGGTTCCAGGAAAAAAGAATCATATATCACAATCATGGTCACTGCAAATGGCCATAAATGAGGGTCAGTTGTCAAAAAGCCAAAATGCAATCATGTGAATAGGGGAATGATTGACTGTCGGATATCAAATATGGGTCATAAGTATTAGAACAATCACAATTCTATTATTTTACTTGTTTTTTGTTTTATTACTAATATAACATACAGAGGACAGGTCAATAATTTGCAAAAATTTAATAGCTTAAAAAATTTGGGAGAGGCTTGAGAATAACATTTGCACAAGGACAGAAAAATGAGAACATTCCAACTGAAAACAAAGTGATCCAAAAGATTTTTGAATGTGCATAAATGGATCGACTCACCTTGATGTTGAACGGTAAGAAGGACTCACAGTATTATGATACTTGGAATAATTGGTATGACTGGATTAAAAATAGGACATAAAATACACAATGACTCAGCATGATAGAATACAACCAGGCAGACTGATAAATAATAAGAAGAGGAACAATCCTATAATAATATAGTTCATATTTAATGTATTTATATTTAATCATAATTGTTTTTAAATGTTTTTAAAATAATAAAGTATTTTTAAAAAAAAATTGGGAGAGCCTGTTTCACAAGGGATAGAAACTAATGTTATAGTAATATAATTTGCTCGAGTGACCCCGCTCCTGCGCGAGCTGCATTGGTTGCCGGTGGGGTACCGGGTTCGCTTTAAGGTCATTATTATGATCTTTAAAGCGACCCATAGCATTGGACCACGGTACTTGCAGGACCGCATGCTGCCTACTTCCTCACGACCGGTACGTACCCACAGGGAGGGCCTAATGGGGGTCCCATCGACTGCTATGTGCCGTCTGGTGACCCCCAGGAAAAGAGCCTTCTCTGTGGCAGGTCCGTCCCTCTGGAACGAACTACCACCTGCGCTGCGTAGGCTCCCGGACCTGTTAACATTCCGCCGGGAGCTAAAAACATACCTCTTCCGACTTGCCGGCCTGGGGTAGTTTTAAACGGGGTTTTAATTGTAATTTAGAGAGGTTTTAATGGGTAATTTTAATATGAATTTTAAATTTAAATTTAACTTAATATAGCCAATTTAGTTTAATAATGTTTTAAACTGTTGTCTTTTCTGGTGTTTTAAATTTATGGCTGTACACCGCCCCAAGTCCGCGAGGAGAGGGACGGTATAAAAATCAAATAAATAAAATAAAATAAATAAAATAAACATTACCATTCAAGGACTGAAGATGCAGCAAAAATATTAAACATAGTTGCACAAATTCAATAAGCAGAGAATACAGTCTTTCTTCATTGTGGTGGAGATAGCATCCAGGAATGGGTTGTCCTTGTCTGCTAGCTGATTGGACTGAGTCAGTCAGAGCTGTGAGGTCACATATCCTTCCCAATAGTACCCAGCTTTTGACTCAGTCTCAGGTAGGACAGAAGTGTTTCTCTTTACTCTCACAATCCTAAATTCCTGGATTCTTTTCCCCACAGCGAACTTTGACAATGGTTGGCTTCCAGTCTTGGATGGTAAAGCCGCTGTGTTATTCCAGGGTGGTGAGCTTTAGCTCAATTCCAGTGAGGGACAGTCAGATTGCCAGGAGGCAATCCTGACAGGGACCAGCATGAACGAGCTGTGCTCCACGGTGCTGGCCCTTGGGCTCAGTGAAGGATCGGCTTTGTTGCTCCTTGGTACTCTGGCTTGGTGTGAAGAGCCTTGGCTTGACCCTGCTATAAGCCGAGGGAGTGCCCATCTGTCAGGTGAGCCCAGGATCCATCGGACTGCTCCCTGCATGCCAGAGCACTTCAGACGGCAACCAAAGCCTCTTAGCCTCAGCAGGTTTGAGAGGAATTTGGAGTCCCCCAGGCATACTCCCCAGCACCAGGCATTTGACATGCTTTTAGCAGAAGTGCCCTATCCCAGGTGAGCTTGCTCATCGAAGCCCTTACAAAATGGTGGACCTGTCAGCTGTATCTAGCGGAGAAGCCTCTGGCCTGACAGACAGCACAGCTCTCAACCCAAGCAGCTTCAAGGTCTGCAGGGAAAACAGACTTAACCCATTCCTTGGATTCTCCTCAGCACACTAGAGAATATCTATTTATTACTTTTAAACTAAATTTGTATTTCCCTTTTGTAGAGCCTAGGGCACAGTTGTCTAATACTTTGATTGCCTGGGCCTCTCTGAACAAAGAGGAATTATTTTGAGGCACTTATAAAATATATAATGTAGTTACTACATATAAATATCAAAGTTCCTTTATTTTTTTAATATATTTATTATCTTATGGAGCCACCTTATTAGCTATTAGTTATTCAGGGCTGCATGCGATCCACAACCCACGGCCTGATTTAGGGTTTGTGGATTTTTAAAGGCCCACAGAAAAGTCTTTTTCATTGATTTTGACTGCTTTTACCCTCAGTGACCACTGGAAGTTTTTGTTTTTTGCTATTATTTTAACATATCAGCCACTCAAGAATCACATTCATAAGACATGCTGCTGTATAAATCAATGTAATAAATAATACAGAGACAGTTTCATATAAACTTTACAAATGTTCCTTTTGTTAATTCTCATGTTTAAAATTTTATCATTTTACTGATATTAAGTGTATTTTATAGTTTGTGATGGTAATGTTTAATCAAATTTTGTAGGACATACCTTGTGTTATCATTTCTGTAAACCTATTTTTCAAAGCTTTGTTTCACCAATTGATAATTGAAAGGAGCATTGGTCTAACCTGATATGCACCTACTTGTCCGGTGGAGACAGTATCCAGAAATGGGTTGACATCATCTGTTCAGTTGAAGGACTTAGTCTGTCAAAGCTGTTAAGCTCCACCTCTTCTGCTAGGGCTTTCACTCTTTTGACAAACATGAAGGGACAGACTCAACATGTTGGTACAAAAATAGTCTCAATAAAGAAAGGACGAAACAATCACAAGGGTGAGGTTGGATGCTGTCTCCACCAGACGAGAAGGTGCATATCAAGTACGACCAATGTCTCTTCTCCCTCTAGGTGGAGACAGCATCCAGGAATGGGATATACCAAAGCTTACTGTCCCATGTCTTATGGGCGGGCCTAGTCTGCTGAGAAACCTCTCCATCCTTATGGACCCACTGTAGGTCCTGGCAGCCGAATGCCACTTCTGCCAAGGTGTACATATCTAATTTCTAATGCTTGATAAACAGAGAAGGCGACGTAGTTTGCCACCCTGCAAATCTACACGGAGGCCTGCTTGGGCATCACCACTGTCGTAGCCACACTACGGGTCAAATACCTCTGGAAAGGTAAGATAAACCATTGAAGGTCCCTAGCATATAAGCATGCCCAGGGTGTGATGGAAATGCTGGACATCATTTTGCCCAGGAGCTGGGAGAGCAGCACCAAAGGCACCTTGTGCTCCCTTTGAATTCTACCTGCTAGGCCTCTGATACTGACTCTCCTGGGACAAATATACCCTGCCTTCAATGGAGCCTATAACCGCCCCCAGATGGAGTATACTGGCAGGAATCAAATGGCACTTCTGTAGGTTAATAGAGAAGCCATGTTGGGTGACAGCTTTGATTGTCACCTGGAGATCCTCCGTGGATTGAGAAATTGAGGAGGACTGGATTAAAACGCCATCCAGGTAACACTGAATCCGTATCATCTTGGTCCTGAGATGAGCTGCCAAGACAACCAGGACTTTAGCAAATATGCGAGGAGCTGTTGACAGTTCAAAGCTCTATATTGATGATTAGCAGAATAATAAAATCAAAAATACTGCCGATGAGAGGGCAGAATAGGGATATGTAAATAGGTCTAAGGCCAACTGAGGTGAAGAAGTCCCTGGCCGCAGAGGCCAGAATTGGAAAAAAAAGACAGCATTTAAAACCTTGTATAGACAATATAGCAGTTAAGACTTTTGAGATCCAGAATAGGTCTCCACCCACCCCAGGTTTTGCACTATTTGATCTGCTGGTACCCTCTGAATTGCTCTAATGTCGAGGGGATAATGGCTGCCTCCATAATAGACCTTTTAGAAGGATCCCTTGATACAGGGCAGTAGACAAAAAACCGCAGGGGGATGAAGAGGAATTCTAGGGGGAGACCAGATCACAGTGTCTCCCTTAGCCAAACGTCCAATGTAATCTCCTCCCATCCCGTGGTAAAAATGGCCAAATGGCTGCCGGTGGGAAGGATGGGCATGCAGTTACTTGTGGCATTGAAATGAGTGGCTTCCTCCCCCATGAAAGGCCATCTGGCTAGGAGGGGTCTACCTCTTTGACCTGTCCTGCTGAAACGTCTGTCGCTGGCCAAAGGATCCCTGAGAACAGAACAGACCGGAACCAATCTCTGATCCCCTAAATGGTTGCAATCTGTAGTATGGCTAAAATCGATAATCACCCCTGCGCTGGAAGGCAAGATCTTACGCTTATCCTGGGTCTCAATTAAAAAGGGATCCAGCGCCTCCCCAATTTGTCCCCCAAAAGGGAGCAGAGGCGAGCCGCCATTTGTGACAGGCATCTGCCTGCCATTGTCTCAACCAGAGGAGATGTCTGGCTCCTACAGAAGACGCCATAGATTTAGCACCAAAGCAGGCCAAATTTAGCATTGCATCAACAGAAATTTGAACTACAGCCACAATCTTATTGATGTCCTGCTGCATCCAGATATCAGATGCTGGCACCCTCTCCTGCAGTTGTCACAACCAAAGGAGTGTGGCCCATTAAAAAATGATGCAGTGGTGGCTGATGAGATCACCCAGTCCTTGGTGTAATCACTGTAAAGACTGCTCTGCGCTCTTATCCTCCAGTCACAGACCTTCCTACAGCTCCCCAAGAATATTGGAAGAAGATAATAAAGCTGCCACTGGTGCATCCATTGCAGGAGTCTGGAGCACCGTAGCCCATAGCCATGTAAAATATTTTCTGTCTGAAGCAGAAAGAATCAGGGCAGATCCCGGAGCTGTCCACTGCCACTTAAACACGTCCACAAATAGATGTGGGACCGGAACAGTATCCACCAATCTACGCAGCTCAGGAAAAACTGGGTCAGCTGAATCCTGGATTTCAGCTGCTTCAGGTCCTCCGACTTTCACCCCAGGCAGGCCATATTGGTTACCTTAAATAACAGGGACTTAAAAATACTGGGTGGGAACAACCCTGTGAATGCTGGCTGCTCAGGAAGGAGACCCTCATCATCCAGTAAGTCCAGCTCCTGCTGTTTGGTGTCCCCCGAAAATGATGGCAAAGTCTCTCGAGAAGGAACAAGAAACCCAGGGCTTTGACAGTAAGGAAACTTCTCCTGGTCAAGATCTATATAGCTGTTGGGATATTTTGATAGCTCAGAATAAGCCCTTGTGGGCTGTTGGAAGGACTCAGAAAAACTGCTTCGAATAGCCTCCATAATAAATTCCTTTATGTTCTCAGCCAACGACAGATCATTGCCAACAGCTGGGTATACCTCTGCATTAGATGGAATTATGTTGGCAGAGGTGGATCTCATGGGAGCTTGGATGACCATCTCCAATTCCTTGGATGAAGAACCCCACAGCTCAGCACTGGAGACAAGTAGAGAGAAATTCTGCAGAGAAATCTGGTCTGAAGCTCCCTCTGGTGACAAGACTCCGCATTGCAGCCTGTCAGTAGCCTTAGATCCAGAGACCATATCTGAGGCACTGTGCTTACTAGCTCTATTGCAAAGTTTCTGAATAGCCTGGTCTCCCCACCTCTCATCTGTCAGGGATCCAACAGAGGGCTTACTATGTTTGGCAGACCTGCTGTGAGCTTTAGCTGAATGCGGCCAGGGCATATCAGCTGAATGAGCTGGAAAGGCAGGTTGATCACAGTTGCTAGCAACTCCATCGTCAGCCATGTTAGGTGTCATGGCTTTCCCACCATTTTTGGATTTGCAGAGAGCCTTAGGCATCTGCTGCCTCTCGATCTCAGCTCAACCAAGGCTGGCAGCTAATTCCTAATGAAAGAGCAGAGCACCAAATTGGGAATTGCAGGCAAAAAATGGGCGCAAGCCCTGAAATCAGCTCCTAATCATTTGATAGAACCGTGGCATGCTTGTCACCGCGCAGAACAGCCGTCAGAATCTAGAAGCTCCCGATAGCACCCTGAGCCTCTCTGCAATGTCCCACGGCAATCTGGAGGCTTAAAAGCCTACACTTGCCTTGCTATGGACAGGGGAAGCACAGGGCGAAGCTTCAAGGAAGGTAGACTGTTTGGGAGCACAAAGCTTCACCAATTGCAATCTTTAAACTGTCGGATGGATCATAAGCTGTCAAAATGGCTGTCCAACTCACCCAGGTAGAAATGTCCAAGTTCAGAGATGCAGCTTCCCCATTGACACTCGGGAGTTCGGAGCTCCACAATCTGACTCCCTGCTTCAATTGGGAGTGCTGGACTTCACCCCAAGGCTTTCTGGAGCACCTGCAGCTCAATGGAAGGCACATAATCACAGCTGACAGTAAGCTGTCAAGTACCAAAGCAGGGGGGCCCTCCAACAGCTGGAGCCCAGGCTCTAGCCGCTGGGGGAAAAAAAGCACTCTCAAAGCATAGATTGTTGCTGTTGTTAGTTGTGAAGTTGTGTCCAACCCATTGTGACCATATGGACAACATTCCTCCAGGCCTTCCTGTCCTCCACTATTTTCTGGAGTCCATGCTCACGCCTACTGCTTCAGTGATTCCATCCAGCCACCTCGTTCTCTGTCATCCCCTTCTTCTTTGGCCCTCAATCT
>JANHFP010168821.1:0-13365 GCA_032468135.1 Calamaria suluensis
CCTTGCTTTGTCAATTGTATCTATTTTTATTTTCTTGTCCAACCAAGAGATCAATAGGCCCTCTGGTATTAACCATCAGAACCTTATGTTGCGAGTTACAAGGTGTTTAGTAAGGAACTGGTATTTTCTTCTACTGTCTCTAATTCTCTTTGGAACCTGTTTTAATATCAATATCTCTTTCCCCTTGAATGTGATGATTGCTTTTCTAAGAACATCGTCTTTCAATGATTTCCTATTCAGTTTCATGTGTATTTCACCTGGGAGTCTATTTTATCTAACATCAATCATGTGGATCCTATATGTCTCTTCAATATTTTCATAGACATAGTCCTTGTCTATTCCCAGCCCAGCAAATATTTCAGACACCAGTTACATCAATTTCTCATCTTTGGTCTCAACCACATTCTGTATTCTCAAGTAGGTTTCAGATTTATCTAATTCGATCTGCATCAGGGCTCCCTCCAACTCCAATGTTTTAGCCATCAAGCTTTTTTCTGGCTCCTCCGTTGTTATGGTTTTCTCCTCCACATTCTTGATATGCTGCTCATTACGTGCTATGTCTTCTTTACACTCCTTCACACTTCCATCCAATCTTTTTATATCCTCTTTCATTTCTCCCAATTCTAATTTAAGGTCTTCTTTTAATATTTGATAGTTTTTATCAATAATTTCTTGGACTGAGGTTTTAATTTCTGTGATTGTAGCTTGGTTGGACTCTTGCATTGCCTCACGAGAGGCTTGGATGGTTTGTAAAGTAACGGGAACCTTTTGTGCAGTTCCTGTTGGTGTACTACTTGCTGTTGTGACTCACTTACACAACATGCAAAGTCTAACGGAGACAAGCGGCTCGCCAGCAACCTGCGGCACGCTAGCTTACGGACCGGGACAGCGGCTGGAAGGAAGCCTTGGTCCGAAAGGGGGAGGAGGGACAGTCACATGGGTTATTCTCTGTGGAGCCGATTCTAATCCATCCCCAAGTACACTGTCCGTTTATCCTTCAGGTAGACGCGAGCGATGTAGCCGTAGGGGCCGTATTGCTACAACGAGATGACGACGGTGTTCTGCACCCTTGTGCATACACCTCCAAAAAGTTTTCTCCTACTGGTGGTGGTACGGTTGCTCTTACCAAATAGGTGGAAACGATTACATCCTGTTTTCCATATCAACTTATTAAAAAAGGCTCCTAACGGTGTCAGCTTACATACTGATGCTCCCGGGCCAGTCCATGGCAGTAACTTCGAAATAGATTCCATTCTAGATTCCCGCTGGTGCAGGAAGCGGTTACAATATCTAGTCCATTGGAAGGGGTACCCCCCAGATGATACCTCCTGGGTGTATGCGACTGATATGAGTGCTGATCGCCTCAGACGGCGCTTCCATTCCAGCCACCCCTCTTTGCCTGGGGGGGGAGGGCGTCCTAACGGTGTTAACAAAACTGATATTGTCTTCTTTTGTCGTCATTGTAGGACAATTCCTGGTGAAGGGGAGCAGTATGTTGTGAATCGCCGGCACAACATGTGAAGTTTGGAGGAGTCAGGTAGCTCGCTGGCAACCCGCTGCAAACTAACATACAGACAGGGACGTCGGCTGGAAGGAGGCCTTGTTCTGTGGGGGGGGAGGACAATCACATGGGTGCGGTGGAGGTGGTGCGTCGTGGAGGGCGTGCACCGGAGACGCCGTCGGGGATTGGATCCGATGTAACGTGGATGCATTTTAATCTGCAACCTAGCCTGACCAAGGCAGTGCGATCTTTGTTTCTTTGTAACCCTGCTGTTTGCATCCGGAAATAAAGAAGGTGTTCTACGGAAGCTGACGGTGCTGTTGGTGTTTTGAGCGCTCTCGGATCACAGCAGAAAGATCACACTCCCCCTTCTTCGGTGTCCGGTGGCGACACAATGCCTGGCTCAAAGGGAGCAGTGGCGACCGGGGCGTCCAGCTCATCGGGCGACGAGGACTCAGCTGGGATGGCCTCCGGGATCCCTTCCGGCACTGACGCGAAAGCAAGCCAGGACGAGGGACCGGTTACACGGTCACAAGCTGCTGGTGAGAAATCAGGACCGGCCGGTGGCCGAAAATGTAAGAAAAAGACAGCGCGGGGGAGGAAGCGAGCGAAAAGCCCTAAAGCGGCACCCACGCCTGAGGCTGGCCCACGTTCCTCCAGCTCTTGGTGGCATGGAACCGCACTGGCACAGCCAGGAACATCAAAGCAGCCATCACCGCCGTTCGCTCCTCTGGTGGGATATTGGCCTCGGCCCCCCCAGCGGTCACTGGCCCGTCCTGGGGGTTGCAACAGGTTAACGTGGTGGACCGCCGGGCCACCTGGGAAGGGCTGAAGCTGGAGTATGGCCCGATGAACGGCGAGATGACCTTTCCTGCGGTGGATGTCTCCACAACCGGGGTCCAGCAAACAGGGGTTAGTGGGGCCTGGGGGGGGGGGTCAGTGCTATCTTCTCACCCGTCTCCTTTACCACCCCAGCAGCGGCAGGGGGAGGCCTTTCGACAGGAGCTATGCCAGGGATGGGGACTGGGGGTGGGGTTCCCCCTCCTGTGTGGGCTGCCAGGATAGCTTCCCAGCCCATCTGGGGCCCACCCCCCCTTCAGGCCCATTACAATGGAAGCCCTGAACACTTGTCTGTGTTTTTGGGGCAGGCAATAGGCCATCTCGAATTGTATGGGGCCCTGTACCCCACCCATTGGGCTAAGATAGTGGCAGTCACCTCGGTCCTAACCGGAGAGGTGGCTGAATGGGTGGCTGTTTTGCACTGATGGCGGTCCCCTGTCTTGACTGACATCGTGTTGTTTTTGGAGGCCCTTAAGCAGCGTTTCCATGATGACTCATTGGGTGATGTCGCAGAAGACGACTTGATGGGGGTCATGCAAGGAGGAAGACCCGGGAAGGAGTACGTGGCGGAGTTTAAGCGGGTTATGTCGCGGATGGACACATGGCCAGAGAAGATGCTGATCAACCAATTTAAGCAGGGTCTCAACCCTCCCATCTGCCACGCCTGCCTTTATCGGGGCGTCCCCTCTGTATTGACTGAATGGTTCCAGGCAGCTATCCAACTTGACATGGACCTGCGCTGGGAATGACAGGTTGGGACAAGGGGATCTGGTAGGGGTCGTTCGAGCCGGGGTCCACCACCAGGGACTTCTTTTCCCCCTAGCGACCCTCCTGTGGAACGGGGAACAGGCAGACGCCCGGTCTTTAGATGTTTCCGGTGCAACCAGCCAGGCCATCAGGTAGCCGACTGCCCATTGCCACCCGCCACCCCCGACGGCAAGGGTCCTGCTTCAGGGAAGCCCCAGAGGGACCGCTGGAGAACCAGCGGTCATTCGCAAGGCAGTCCAGACCGCTATGGGGACTCCACGGACCATAACAGACTCCGGGACGGGAGATGACATTGATGGAGAGGTGGACGATCCTCTCATAGATGGCGAGGTAATGCCCTTTATGATTTCAGTTACTCTACGTAATGGACGTACAGGGGAGTGGCTGAACCAAATGGCCTTGGTGGACACCGGATGTACCCGGTGCCTGATACGTAAAACGGTCATAGACGACCTTGGCCTCCAGGTCGGCCTGTTGAAACAGCCGATCCGGTTCGAACAGATGGATGGGACAACCATGGGGGGACAGTTAGCCAGGTTAGTCACCGAGCCAGTCTGGTTACGGATAGGGGAATACCAGGAACCTATCCGTTTCGTGGTGGTCGACTCCCTAGTAGAGCCGGTTATCCTGGGATTGGCCTGGTTGGACCACCGAAAGCTGGTTATCTGGTGGGATGACACTGACAGGCGGTTGAGTTTTCCCATGCCTCCACGGCAGAGCACAGCAGTGTCGGTCACCAGCGATCACATCCAGAGCACCGAGGAACTAAAGCCAGTGCTTTCTGACCTGGTACCGGTGGAGTATCAGGACCTAGGTGAGCTATTCAGTGACCAACTGGCCGATCAGCTACCTCCCCATCGTGAGATTGACTGTGGTATAGAATTCAAGGCGGGACCACAGCTGCTGAAACCCCGGATGTATGTGATGACCCAGAAAGAGCTGGTGGAATTACGGAAAAACATAGACCACAATTTAAGACGGGGGTTTATTCGGCCTAGCAAGTCGCATACAGCGGCTCCAGTTATGTTCAGAGGGAAGAAGGATGGGGGACTCTGCCTCTGTGTGGATTTCAGGGGTCTTAACGCGGTTAGCGTAGGGGACGCTTACCCCCTACCGTTATTTAAGGATCTTCTGACTAGTCTCTCGGTAGGACGGATCTTCTCAAAATTAGACTTAAGAGAAGCATACCACAGGATACGCATACGAAGGGAAGACGAGTGGAAGACTATGTTTTCATGCCCTTTAGGTAACTTTGCATATAGAGTAATGCCTTTTGGCTTACAGGGTGCTCCAGCCGTCTTTATGCGCTACATTAACTTTGTATTACATGATTTCTTGTATGAAGAGGTGTTGGTATATTTAGACGATATACTAATCTACACACGGACCCAAGAGGAACATGTAACCTTAGTACGCAAGGTGTTAAGAGCATTATTAGACCCCCAGCTATACGTAAAGCTCTCAAAGTGTGAGTTTCATAAGGCCACCATTGATTATTTAGGGTACCGGGTCTCCATGGCTGGGTTGGAAATGGATCCCGCTAAAGTAAAGGCTGTAGTGGACTGGCAGGAGCCAGTAACTCGTAAACACCTTCAGAGCTTCCTGGGGTTTGCTAACTTCTACTGGCAATTTATTCCCCAGTTCGCTTTAGTAGCTCTTCCGTTGACGGACTTATTAAAAACCGCTGGTAAGGACGCCAAACCGTCACAGCATCTTCAGTGGTCCCCTAAATGTAGCGAGGCTTTTGCCACCCTAAAGAGGTTATTATCCGAAGAAACGATCCTAATCCATCCCCAGGTACACCGTCCGTTTATCCTCCAGGTAGATGTGAGCGATGTGGCAGTAGGGGCCGTGTTGCTACAACGAGATGACGCCGGTGTTATGCACCCTTGTGCATATACCTCCAAAAAGTTTTCTCCTGCCGAATGTAACTGGGCAGTGTGGGAGAAGGAGGCATATGCCATTCGTTGGGCTCTTGTGACATGGCGACACCTGATAGAGGGGGGGTCCAAACCGTTTGAGGTGTGGACGGACCACAAGAATCTAGTCGCCTTACAGACGGTGCACCGCCTGTCCCCCAAACAGGTACATTGGGCCCATTTCTTTAGCAGATTTCAATTTGTTCTTCGGTACGTACCTGGGGACGCAATTTTTTGGCGGACGCTCTTTCGCGGCAACCTCAGTTCAAAAGCATATGAGAGGAAGTTGTACAACCTTTGATCCACCAGCATACGGCGATGCGTGGGGTAGGCAAACCGTTACGAGACAGGTTGCGGAAGGAGTGTAAAACCGACTCATGGTTAAGACAAAACCAGACAGTACCTACGTGGAAAATGGAACTCCCTTGGGTAGGAAATTGGTTTTATATCCCGGCTACCTTACGTTCCGAGATATTGTCTCAAGGCCATGGGGGCAAAATAGGCGGCCATGCCGGAACGAAAAAAACGGTTCACTTGTTATGTAAACAATTTTGGTGGCCTGGGATAAGAAAAGACATCCAACAATATGTGTCTCACTGTGACGTATGCATGCGTATGAAGCCATGGATAGGGAAGAAATGGGGGTTACTACAAATTGTGGCACAACCCTCCTACCCCTGGGAAGAGTTGGCTATGGACTTTATAGTCGACCTACCCAGTAGTCAGGAATTCACGGTGATATGGACTATAGTCGACCTCTTTTCCTGACAGGCCCATTTTATAGCTTGCAAAGGGCTTCCATCAGCCCAAAAGTTAGTCAAGCTTTTCATTGACCATGTGTATCGACTACATGGGATACCAAAACGAATAATCTCAGACCGAGGGGTACAGTTCACCGCCCACTTTTGGAGGTCGTTCTTACAAGCTATTGGGTCCTCTCAGGGGCTGAGTATGGCCTATCACCCCTGTACAAACGGCGTGGCCGAAAAAGCCAATGCGATGGTTGAGAAATACTTACGGACGTATACATCACATCAGCAAGACGATTGGTCGCTATTATTACCTTTAGCCGAGATGTCCTATAATAATACTGTGCATAGAAGTACTGGTATGTCCCCGTTCAAGATCATTTATGGGAAAGACCTCGTTGCGTTCCCTGATTTGCCAGAAGGGGACAGAGATACAAATTTAGACCCAGGAAAATGGCTTGCCTTAAGAGAAGGTTCGTGGGCCAAGCTACAAAAAGCTCTCGCTCATTCTTTTGTGGTGAGTAAGAATTACGAGGACCACAGGAGGATTACTAGGCCTGATTTGCTTGTGGGTGATCAGGTGTATTTGTCTACGAAATATAGATTCCATTCTGGATTCCCGCTGGTGCAGGAAGCGGTTACAATATCTAGTCCATTGGAAGGGGTACCCCCCAGATGATACCTCCTGGGTGTATGCGACTGATATGAGTGCTGATCGCCTCAGACGGCGCTTCCATTCCAGCCACCCCTCTTTGCCTGGGGGGGGAGGGCGTCCTAACGGTGTTAACAAAACTGATATTGTCTTCTTTTGTCGTCATTGTAGGACAATTCCTGGTGAAGGGGAGCAGTATGTTGTGAATCGCCGGCACAACATGTGAAGTTTGGAGGAGTCAGGTAGCTCGCTGGCAACCCGCTGCAAACTAACATACAGACAGGGACGTCGGCTGGAAGGAGGCCTTGTTCTGTGGGGGGGGAGGACAATCACATGGGTGCGGTGGAGGTGGTGCGTCGTGGAGGGCGTGCACCGGAGACGCCGTCGGGGATTGGATCCGATGTAATGCGGATGCGTTTAAATCCTCAACCTAGCCTGACCAAGGCAGTGCGATCTTTGTTTCTTTGTAACCCTGCTGTTTGCGTCCGGAAATAAAGAAGGTGTTCCACGGAAGCTGACGGTGCTGTTGGTGTTTTGAGTGCTCTCGGATCACAGCAGCCTCCCCAGGAGCAATTGTCTTTTAATTTCTTGGCTGCAGTCCCCATCTTGGAGTCCAGAAAAATAAAATCTGTCACAACCTTAATTTATTCTCCATCTATTTGCCAAGAATTTAGAGGGCCAGATGCCATGATCTTAAAATTCTTAATATTGAGTTTCAAGCCAACTTTTGCACTCATCTTCTTCACCTGCATCAAGAGGCTCTTTGGTTCCTCTTCCCTTTCTGCCATGAAAGTGGTAACACCTGCACATCTGAGGTTGTTGATATTTCTCCCAGCAATCTTAATTCCAATTTTTGATTCATCTAGCCTTGCCTTTCTCATAATGTGCTCTGCAGATAAGTTAAATAGCCAGGAGGACAATATACAGCCTTCCTGGACTCCTTTCACAATTTTGAACCAATCAGTCTGTCAGCCTCTTACTGCTTTGGCTGCCATAGTAATGGGGGGGGACCACATGCTATCTTTCTTTACAGGGGAGGGAAGACTTCATGCTGGTGTTGGGAAATGAAAGTGAAACTTATCAATATATTCAAAAGCCCCATCAAGAGCTAGGAGAACTGTTGAAAGACCATTATGAAGAATGTGGGAGGATGGACTACCTTGTGCTCACATGCTACAATGAACCTGTTGTATTGGACAGTTGCTATCAAGGGGGGTGTAGTTGTACTTTTGGGGTTATATATTTTGTATGCTTTCCTGCTTTTCTCAGATCCTGCTTTCTAATTTAATAAGAATAAGAGTTGGAAGGAACCTTGGAGGTCAACTAGTCCAACCCCCTGCCCAGGCAGGAAAACCTACACCTCTTTAGACAAATGGTTATCCAACATCTTCTTAAAAATTTCCAGTGTTGGAGCATTCACAATTTCTGGAGGCAAGCTGTTCCACTGATTAATTGTTCTTACTATCAGGAAATTTCTCCTTAGTTCCAAGTTGCCAAATTCACCACCCAGCATTTGCAAAAGGTGGCTGTACCCAGAACATTACATTCTGAGACGATACTGCTAATACTTGTAAAACATCAACATCTGCCTATCCCAGCTCCTTCGGAAGGACTCGATAGGGGACAAAAATGCCAAATCCAGTCTGAACATCTAGCTCAGTGTGCTACAAGCCACAATAATTATAATAGAAATTCATACGAATCGTAATTTGAGCTCTCGGAACGATACCTAAAAAACTTTCTTGATATTTGGAAACATTGAATTCATCAGACTGTGTGACCAAGCACAATACAAGGTGGTCCTTGACTTACGGCCACAATTGATCCCAACGTTTTTGTGCCTAGGTGAAAAATGTAAGTGAATTTTGGCCCATTTTATGACCTTTCTTGCCACAGTTGTTAAGTGTGTTGGATTTTCCCATTGACTTTGCTGATAAGAAAGTTCCCAAAAGTGATCCCATGACCTATAACGGTCATAAATGTGAGTCAGTTCCCAAGTGTCTGAATTTTGATCACATGACCAAGGAGATGCTTCAACGGTCAGGTGAAAAACAGTTATGAATCGGTTTTTCAAGTGCAGTGCAGTAACTGTGAATGGTCACTAAATGAACTCTTGTAAGTCAAGGACTACCTGTAATCCTATATTGATTGGATTTGATACCTGACTTGGTTGCCAGGGCATCCAGGATGAATCAAAACTCAATCAGGCCAGTGGTGGGTTCCCAATATTCTTACCGCTGGTTCGCCCCACGATTTCCACTACCAGTTCGCTGAAACCGGTACAAACCAGCTAAATACCACCTCTGCATTCCAGGTATTGCAGCCGTCATCTTGACTTGTTTGACGCCCTCCTGTGGACATCGCTGGTGTTGCCCTCTATTTCACAAACCCTGTGCAGAATTAAGCAACCATCATCAGCTGCACAAAGATTGCAGCTGATAAGACCAGTCAAGGGTGGACATTGAGAAACCTCCAAAATTAGCCACGAGGTCAATTCTTTTCTCCAAAAGTCACACCCTGCAAATAAGCTCCTTTTTTTTCTATTGGTACGGCTGGCTGGCTGGCAGTCCTAGATCAATTCAATAGAGGTCAAACATGGTAAACAATATTAGTTTCCCTTCTCTAATCAGGTTAAGATCTTGAGCCCTTCCTCTCCGATAGCTCCTCCCCAAAGAACAACCTCCAAGGAGTACCTGGGGAAATATTTTGCAACAAAAACAAAGGGAGCCATTGTGGAGGCTTGGTGAAGGCGGTGGAGTAGTGAGGGACACACAACATGGACTTTGTAGTACCGAAAACATGGGCTTTGTGGAGAGTTTGGTTCTGTTCAAAGCTTTTTCACTGGAAGTTTTCAAGAAGAGACAGGACTGCCATCTGTCAGAAATGGTGTAGGTTAGGGTCTCCTGCTTGGGTGGGGAGGGGTTGGACTAGATCACCTACAAGGTCCCTCCCAACTCTGACAATCTGTTCCCCCATAGCCATGGAAGCCCACTGGAGCAGGGATCTCCAACTTTGACAATTTTAAGCCTGGCAGACTTCAACTCCCAGAATTCTCAAGCCAGCTTTTCCCCAGCAAAGCTCGTTGCCAAGGTTGGAGACCTCTGCACTAGAGGTCTCTGAGAAACTCCCCTCCTCTCAGCTTCAGAACCAGGGTGGCTTAGAAGAGAGTAACAGAATTGGAAGGGACCATTTAGTCCAGGGATCTCCAACCTTGGTAACTTTCAGCCTGGAGGACTTCAACTCCTAGAATTCCCCAGCCAGCTTTTCCCCAGCAAAGCTTGTTGGGAAATTCTGGGAGTTGAAGTCTTCCAGTGTTAAAGTTGTCAAGGTTGGAGATTCCTGATCTAGTCTAACTCCCTGCTCAAGCAGGAGACCTCCATCTGACAGATGGCTTAATGGTGTAGATGTAGGTGCTGGACTAGGTGTTGGGAGAGCTGGGTTCACGTCCCCCCCTACTCAGCCCCAGAAGCTCATTGGCTGACCTTGGAACAGTCCCTCCCTTTCAGCTTAAGAACCAATCAGGTTTAGTAGGGAAGAAGCATTTTAGACATAGAAGCTCATTAGCTGATTTCCCCTCCCAGCCCAAAGCATCAATAAAAGTCCTGGGTATCTAACAAAATGAAATTCAGTGGTGAAAAAAGTAAGGTTCTACACTTAGGCAAGAAAAACCAACTGCACAGGTACAGTATAGGTGGTACCTTGCTCAATAATAGTAACAGTGAGAGGGATCTTGGAGTCCTAGTGGACAACCATTTAGGCTGCATAAACAGAAGGATACTAATTATTAGACCCTTTTCTAGTTTAGTTTCAGCAGTTTCCCAACGATTTTGCGCTCTATTTGCCAGAGGCAATGCCAAACCTACCTTCCCCCCTCCTCCCCCTCAATCTCCGGCTCCTGAAAGGCAAGTAAGTTCCACAACAAAAAGGAAACCCCGGGAGCTGGAAATCCAAACACCGCACCACAAAGGAAAGAAACGGGGTTAAACAAAAGCAGAGGTTGCCACCCAGCCGCTCTCTCCGACTCCTCCAAGCCTTTCCAAACGCAAACAAAGGACGTTCAATGGGGCAAAACCGGGGAACGCCCATCCGAGCAGTTTCTCTTTCTCCTCGAGGATTGCTTAAGCGTTCGCGACACGATCCTAAGGCACCTGCCGCTTTCCCGATCCAGATCCCACGAGATCCCCGTCAGGATGCCCGATATTCTTGGATCCCCGCTGCCCCTAGGCGCGCTCAATAAGGGCACCCCTCAAAGCCCACCCTGACAAGAGGCGCAGCCAGAACCGCGCAAATTAGAAAAGGCGCCTTTTGCGCGTCCATTGCAGCGCCCCCTGGAGGCTCCCCTCGGCCAGGATCGGGCCTCTCCGAAAGCCGGGGTGGTGGTGGTGGTGTAGCCTTGCAGGATCGGGCCCCGGGGAAAGCCGACTGCCGCCCGAGCCTCCTTTTCCTCGCTCCCGACGGTCGCTGCTGCGCTGGGAAGCTTCCCTCGCTGGGAAGCTGCCGCGCCCTTATTCAAGCCCTCGGCGGAGTCAGGGGGAAACTTCGGGCGAAAGAGAGGGGAGGGGGAGAAGAGGGTCAGTGCGCACTCACCGTCCGGCTTGGAGTCGCGGGGCGGCGGAAGACCGGCCGGAGAGCTCCCCTCCCCTCCCCTCCCGAGCCTTTCCGCACCGACGGCGGAGCGAACTTTCTCCTCCCCGGAGGCGCGCAGGTGAACCGCTCGCCCAGGTATGCGGTAGAGCCTGGCGGCCGCCTCCAATTTAACCCTTCCTGGTCCGCCCGAGGAGGGAGGGAGGGAGGGAGCCACACGGTGGCACCTTTGCCCTCGGCTGCCTGGGCAGGGCGGCGGCTGCCGTTATTATTATTATTATTATTATTATTATTAGCATTAGCATTAGCATTATTAGCATTATTAGCATTATTAGCATTATTATTAGCATTATTATTAGCATTACTATTAGCATTATTATTAGCATTATTATTAGTAGTGTTAGTATTGCTGCTATTGTTAGTATTGTTATTAGTATTAGTATTAGTACTATTATCATCATCAGTAGTAGTAGTAGTAGCAGCAGCAGTATTATTAGTATTATTAGTATTAGTAGTTGTATTAGTTATTATTATTAGTATTATCTGTAGTATTATTCATAGTATTATTCCTTTTATTCAATAAACATGAAACTCAGTCAACTGATCATTTAAAAATGCATCACAAATATCATTGACTGGTGCTAATGGTTTATGCCGGTTTCAACCAAGTACCTTCTTAAGATGTGCAATGTTCCAAGTATTGCACAGTTTTTTGCAGTTCTGCTGGTGTTATTGCAGGAAGCTGCAATTTGATGATACGTCTTATAAAATTATTGAACATGGTATCATGATGAGAATGGGTATCGCTGTTACATGCTTCATCCGTAGCCGTGCAGTTTCGATGGCCAGGTCATGATACTGCATGATTTTTTCCAGTTCTTTTTCTTCGACTCTGCAGTCTCCTGGTACAGCAATATCAACAAACTGTACGCTTCGGTTTTCAACAACTGTGATATCTGGTGTGTTGTGCTCCAAATGACGATCTGTCTGTATTCAAAAGTCCCACAAGATTGTCACCTTCTTATTTTCTATAACTTTTTCCACTTTATGTTCCCATGACTTTTCAGTTACAGGTAAGTTGTATTTTTTACATAATGACCAGTGGATTCATGTAGCAACTCAGTCATGTTTGGCTTTGTAATCAGATTGTGAGGTTTTGCTGCATTCACATATTAAATAACAAAAATAATAATGATAACATTAATAATAATGATAACAATAATAATGATAACAATGATAATAACAATGACAATGATGACAACAACAACAATAATATGTCGGTGATAAACAGTTAAGATTCGCAGTCTAAGATGGGTGGAAGCTCAATACAGATAGTCCTCAATTTACAACACTAAATTCCATTAGGGACCGTTCAAAGTTACCACGGCAGTGAAAAAAAACAACTTATAACTGTTTTTCACACTTATGACCATTGCCGCTTTCCCCATGGTCATGTGACCTTGGCTACCATTGCAGGGTTCTGGAATTATATGTGATCCCCTTTTGCGACCTTCGGACAAGCAAAGTCGATGGGGGAAGCCCAGATTCACTTAACAACGATGTTACTAATTGAACAGTGGCAGTGATTCCTTTAACAACAGTAGCAAGAAAAGTTGTAAAAAAAGGAGCAAACTTTCTGAACTAATTTCTCACTTAGCGACATACCTTTTGGTTGTAAATTGAGCATTAGGTACCTGTAATTCAAATCCTAATCTAGGATCTAAGAATTATTAAAGTACTGTCTAAGAATATAAGGAGTTTCAAGCAGGGTGGGGGCCCTTTGTGAAAAATCAGGGCATTCAGATCTGATAAATTTCCACATATCAAGTGAGTACTACGGGTAGTCCTTGACTTAAGACCACAACTGAGCTCAAAATTTCTGTTGCTAAGTGAACCATCTGAATTTTGCCCCATTTTACGACCTTTCTTGTCACAGTTGTTAAGTGAATCACGGGTTAGTCACACGGTTGTTAAGTGAATCTGGCTTTCCCACTGACTTTGCTGGTTAGAAGATTGCAAAAAATAAAAAGGATCACGTGATCCCAGGACATGGCAACTGTCATAAATATGAGCCAGTTGCCACACGTCTGAATTTTGATCCCGTGACCATGGGAGGGGGATGCTGCAAGGGTTGTGTGAAAAATGGTCATAATCCACTTTTCTCAGTGCCGTCGTGACTGTGAATCGGGTGAAATGCTACCAGTTTGGACCAGTTCGGTAGAACCGGTAGCAGAGATTGGGGCTGGTTCGCAGAACGGGTAGCAATCGCTGGCTAATCATTTACTGCCTCATTACCGTAACAATATAAAGGATGTAAATAATATAAATTGTGTCACATGGGATATTGCCGTT
>JANHFP010176737.1:0-13279 GCA_032468135.1 Calamaria suluensis
CAATATAAAAAATGCAAATAATTTTTCTGGGGACCACCAAAATTTTCTCAGGGACCACCGGTGGTCCACAGACCACCAGTTGGTGACCACTGTTCTAAAGTACTAAAGCAAAACCAATACTAAAGTACAAGATTGTACTTACACAATCTTGTGTTTTTTTCCCCCCAAAACCAGGAATTGATTAGTTCCCCTCCTGATTTAAAATAATCAGAGATCGTGCAATAGTGAGGCAAAATTAGATTTGCATCCACATTCTAAGGAGACAGCTTGAAAATATGCATATAAAATCAAATGTTATTTGTAGTAATAGACCATAGATCTTTATGATACATAAAGAAACAGAAAATGTAATTAAACTAAAACATTAAAAAAAAAATACGGTATGTACTGTAGCTACTTGTTCTTTATCCTCAACATAATCAATGAGAACTCAATGAAATATAGAGACCATGCTTTTATCTTTTTTTACTTTACAACAGTCACTGGTTTGCTAATAAATTCACTACTATAATATAATCCATAAAGTGTTATTTTAAAATATAAAATTTTTCATAATGCATTATCATTGCATTATTCTCAGCAATATATTTATAGTTATTTTTATATATGATGATGAGGAATACTTGATTTACTGAGAAATCTGGGAAATAAAATAGCAGAAGAAATACTCAAAGTGATGTTTGAAAAGGATGGGAGAAAATCTCATCAGACACATGAGGATTCTCATCAAAACCTAAGATTAAGGTCTACTTTTGATTCCAGTGGCCCCAAAGTGAATCTATCATTAATAACTGGTCAAACCATTTATTAAGTAATATTTGAAAGTAGAAAGGCAATCAAATAAGCAGGAATATAATGCAAATATCTAAAGCCAACACTCAAATAACATAAAGTAATAATTTGAGATAGAGGAAAAGATTTCAGAAAGAAGCGTATTTATATTAATTGAAAAAAGCAGGAGCTTCAGGGAGCAATATATTTAATTCAGAGTTTGGAGATCAGCAACTGAATTCCAGAAGAAAATGGCCTGGAGTCCAAAGAGTAACACACTGAATGCAAAATGAGATAAAAGCATGGATGTAAGAAAATGACTGATGTATTAGGTGCCATCAGCTCTTACCAACTATAAAATCAGTTGATTTACAACCGAAGCTGGGACAAGAATTCCCATTGCTAAGGAATAGAATTATGAGATATCACATGAGCAAGATACTTAGCGACAGCAATCCCAACACTGTTATCAACAACTGAGAATCTTGGATTGTTAAGTGGGTATAAATCCCACGAATCTTCTCCATCTATGCTCTTTTGCCCCTGCCAGTCTGCACTCCATTGCTCCAGTTGAATTCCAACATCTTGCTCCTGCTACTGACTAAACATGCTCAGCCTTGCCCTTCAGCCCAAGAAGTCCTTTTGCCCTGCAATGAGCTGGGTTTCCTAAACTGCCATGGATCTGGCACTGCTTCTTGCTTTCTTCTTCTTTTTGCAGTGCCCTGGGTTGGGTCTGGAAGGCTTGGCACTCCATGAGCCAAGAAGGCAGGAAGCCAGAAGTGCATAGACAGGAGGGAGATACACGGGGGGGGGGGGAGTGGAAGGTAGTCCCTTACATTACTGAGACTTGGGACTGGGAAGGACTAAAGTGAGAATGGCTTGGATTGGGGTAGGTACTCGCTTAACGACTTGTGATTGTTAGTTAATGATGCAACAGCAAGTGTCGGGATTGCTGTTAAGCATTTCTATCATTTGATGTCTTGCTTTACAACTGCATCACTTAGTAATAGAAATTCTGTTCCCAATTTTGGTCATAAATTGAAGATTATCTTTATATACTTGGTAAGAGCTGATGGCATGTAATCCATCAGTCATTTCCCATTCCATTTTCTTATATCCACTATTTTATTTCATTCTGCACTCAGTGTGCTATTCTTCGGACTCCAGGGCATTTTTCTCTTGAATTCAGTTTGCTGCTCTCCAAAGCTCTGTATTAAATGTTACTCCCTGAAGCTCCTGCTTTTTTCTCTTACAATTAATATGCTTCTTTCTAAAATATTTGCCTCTCTCTCATATTATTGTTTGTTATTTTAGTATTTATTGGCTTTAGATCTTTGTACTATATTCCCCATAAACTGTCAATAAATAAATTTTATTTGATTGACTTTTTTTACTTTAATTTCAAATATTACTTAATAAATGACTTAAGTAGTTATTATACATTCATTTTGGGACTCTTAGAATATATATGCTTGTTTAAAACCTCTAATGTAAAGATCCCCAATATTGCCACCACATCATCACAACGTAGACCTTAATCTTGGGTTTTGATGAGAACTGATGTGTCCGATCAGATTTGCTCCAGGTTTTTCAAGGATCTCTTCTGGCACTTTATTTTACACAGCTTGCCAGGAAATCAAGTATTCCTAATTATCATGAAACATAGAAATAATTATAAATTCATTACACAAAATATAAGATGCAGAAGGGAATAGAAAACCTTTGTGCTTGACGTAGATACTTAAGTAACACTTCCAGATGGGTGTACATATAACAATAAAGACTGCTGCATTTGCTTTTACAGTGACTGAATAATGAAAGCATGTTGAGGTGAAGTAAAAAGTATCAGTAATTTTAAAAATTTTAGTGAATAAAGGATTAAATAATTACATTTCTGGACACTAAAATAGTTCCAATTTTATTAACATAAGCTAACACCATGGAATCAGAATATAAATTGTTGGGGTTTTTGCATTTTGTTATATTTTTTCTAACATCAGCTGAGACAACATTGGGCCTGTTATTATTAAAATACAGTATTTCTTGTTGCTAACAATATTCCCAACCATATTTCAATATCTGCTTATTCTTAGCAATATTTTCTAGCTCTATTTGACTCCATTTTCCAGTGTCTAGCTCTAGTTCTGTTATGAAATCTTCATACATACAACCAATTTGTATTTTGTTTTATATATAGCTCTATGTATGCTTTCTATGCTTCATGAATTTGTCAGATTCAGTCGGTTAAATCCATTATGTTCATATAACCACATAGACTATTGCTAAGACTATATCTTGTTGGTCAGATGTTTTATTTTAGTTTAAGCTGTATTTTTTCAATATGTTTGTGTTTTTGTTGATTTTTGCCTCTCCATTGTTGTTTGCACACCATATTGCCAATTATAATTTGTTGTGGCTCTGGTGATATTCATGGGTGGAAGCATATTTTAGGTAGTTCGGTGAAGGAAGTTATTCAGTCACTGATTGACACCATTTTGTCAATAGCTACACTATTTATTTTATGATTTTTTTTGTCAACTTTGAATCAATTCAATTTAAGAATTATCCAAACTAAACGCAGGTAGAGAATTTTAACATATAGAGACTATTTTTTTCCTGATAAGCCTTAATAAAGATGAAAGTGGCTGCGTATTGTAGTTCTGCCTGCTAGTGAATGGCAATTATAGCATCAGGATAGCAGTGCTGTTTCTCTGCAAAGGGACCAGGATGACTGATCCATGTAAAGGAAAGAATGAATGGGGCCATGTATGGTGAGATTTTGAGTGCAAACCTTCCATCAGCAAGGGCATTGAAGACGAAACATGGCTGGGTCTTTCAGCATGCCAATGATCCCAAACACACCGCCAGGGCAATGAAGGAGTGGCTCCATAAGAAACATTTCAAGGTCCTGGAGTGGCCTAGCCAGTCTCCAGATCTCAACCCCATAAAAAACCTTTGGAGGGAGTTGAAAATCCATGTTGCCCAGCGACAGCCCCCAAACATCACTGCTCTAGAGGAGATCTGTAGGGAGGAATGGGTCAACATACCAGCAACAGTGTGTGAAAACCTTGTGAAGACGTACAGGAAACGTTTGACCTCTGTCATTGCCAACAAAGGATATATAACAAAGTATTGAGATTAACTTTTGGTATTGACCAAATACTTATTTTCCACCATAATTTGCAAATAAATTCGTTAAAAATCAGACAATGTGATTTTTTGGATTTGTTTTCACATGTTGTCTCTCATCGTTGAGGTATACCTATGGTGACAGTTACAGGCCTCTCTCATATTTTTCAGTGGGAGAACTTGCACAATTACATTCTGGGACTGGACAGTTTTATTGATGAGATTTTTCAAAATTAGCCATTGGTTTCTACCTAGGGCTGTGAGAAAGTAATGGGTGACTTGCTGACTAAATACTTTTTTTCTCCACTGTAGCAACTCTTCCTGAGTTGCCCACTACCATATCCAGGACCAGAGCATAGAGTGATGGAGGAGTGCCTGAATAGCCTGAAGAAGGAACCAAGTTCTGTAACAGTAAATAACTATGGAGATTCTCAGTCAGCCAGGTCATGGTTGTCCCAAAGGTGTTTTTTCAAGAGGCAACTGGACGTTCTGGTTTTTCTTTGGAGACGTTTCGCTTCTCATCCAAGAACCTGCTGCTTGGATGAGAAGCTAAAGAAGCTCCTTGGATGAGAAGCAAAACATCTTAAAAGAAAACCCCCAAGAGCAGTTGCCTCTTGAAAAAGCACCTTTGGGACTTCTGTAACAGCACCAGTGAGAGCTGGTTGGGTCTAGAACAGACAGAACCTTTGAAACAAAACCCTTCTTTCAAAAATTATGTAGCCAAGCTACTAAAGAAATCTATGAAAGACAGATTTGTACACACTTGAAACCTCAACTTTGCTTTCTTTGCTCATGTTCCTATGTCTTGGCTTATACTCTGAATTGTTTATTTTCCTTTGATGTCAAACTGATCTCAAATTCTTCCTGTATTAAAAGGATACGGATGTAATTAGCTTGGGTGTTCTAATCAAGTAAACTATTTTTCCTATCTTCATTCTGGATCTATAGCAGAACACCGTCCCTCATTATATTTGTGTGGATAAGGATCTACAAAAGGGCAGAAATTATACCTAGTACATGCTGAGAAAAAGTTGGTTGTAATAGAATGAAACAAAATGCAAGAGCTGGATTTCCTCTGCTATTATTATATTAAGAACTAGTTTGGCACGGCAGTTAAGCCATCAGGCTAGAATTTATAGTTCTAGTCCCAACTTGGCACAAAGCCAGCCATATGATATTGGGCCCATTACTTTCTCACAGCCCTAGGTAGAAACCAATGGCAAATTAATTCTGAAAAATCTCATCAATAAAACTGTCCAGTCCCAGAATTTAATTCAACTTGAATTATAATTCCATATAAAGGTTTATACTATATGCACACTTACAATTCTCCTAACGTAAATCTTAATAATCAAATTTTCAGTGATCTGCCAAATAAGGATTTATCTTTTAGAAATTGCTCTGATCCTTGTATCTTTTTTATGTTTTGTATTGTGCTGATTATCACTATGGATAATACTACTTGGATACTACTTGGAATTAACAATGACGTACAGGTTTATAATAGTATAAGATATTTAGTTGTGTGAAAAATTATCTAGGAAAATTTTTCTTAACAAATTTTGACCTGTTTAATTCTATGTTTTTTGTAAATTTCCCGTTCATTGACTTTGTTTTCTTCTCTCTCTTTTTGCCTCATTTTCTTTTTGTTTTCTTGTCTTTGTCCTTTCTCAAAGATATTGAGAGAAAATGAGAGAGGTAGAAGGAGAAGGTGACGGAGGGATGAAGAGAGAAAGAGAGACAGAATTTTCATATCTAATCTCAGACTGCTTAATACAGAAAGAAATGATGTTATAATTATAGTCTGTTGGCCAATGTAAATTTACCTCATTCCTTCCTTTCATGAATTATGTGTAATTATTGTTATCATTCTATCATATTATATCTAAGTTGGACTTGTGGACAAGGTTGTTCATATCGGCAAAATTTAGAAATTTGAAAGTTCATAAGTAATGTCTGTTTTTATAAATCGAATTCACTGAATTTTTACTCCACGTTTCTGCTAAATACGTCTCTTAGTGTTATTTATCATAACAAAGAAAATATAAAAGAGGATTATAACTAAATACAAATCAGTTAAAGCATATTAAGAAGCTAGACAATTAAAAGACCCAAGCACTATCAAGCAACAACTTAATATACTCCAGATGTCAAAGCTTTTCTGCCATTCAGTAGAATGATTCAGAAAGGTCTCACTTTATTCAACCAAATTTCTGTTTTTCTATATTTCTTCTGATAGATATTTTTCCCAAGCAAATTAATAGCAAGAATTGGTTGGGCCTGATGTTGTTTGGCTACTATCTGTGCATCAGCAAAACACCTCTCTGTAACTGCCTCAACCTGTCAGACAGTCCCTACTAGCTACTACCTTGTATTTCATTCCTGAATAATTATCATTTGTAACTAGTTTATTGGGAAGATACAGATATGGTGTTCTGAAAACATTAGAAGGAACGTTGTCTTAGCTGAACATTCTTTCTCTGCGAGCTGCGTGAGAGTCCAAAGCAGTGGGCGATAACTGAATCCGAGTGGCTAGAGACTGAGTTAATATTTTATAATCTCTCCCTCTTCCTGTCCCGGCCAGTTTGTTAACAAAGGACCGAAGTCAAAGAAACTTGAACTGTAGTAAAAAACATAAACAGTCATAACGAAAAAAGTTAGGTTGCTGGACACTCGTTAGGTAAAGGGAGGGGTTTGGACTCTCACGCAGCGCGCAGAGAAAGAACGTTCAGGTAAGACAATGTTCCTTCTCCAGCGTGCTGCTTTGAGAGTCCAAAGCAGTGGGATATACTCAAGCTAAATATCCCTAGGGAGGGAAATACGAGTGTCCATGGAACCAGGAACAGGAAGAACATGTTGTAACACCTGTCAACCAAATGCGGCCTCAGCCGACGCAAACTTGTTGATCTTGTAAGCCCGGATGAATGGAGACGGGGAAGCCCAGATTGCGGCCCTGCAGATTTCCAGAATGGATGCGTGGTTGGCCCAAGCAGCCAATGTTGCTGTGCTACATGCGGAATGAGCTGTGATATTAGCAGCACAATCATGCTGATCATATGTCTGGGAAATGCATGCCTTGATCCAATGATGGCAGAAGATAGTCTTGTACCCAGTGACGTGGGTTGGAAGGAGACGAACAATGATTCCGCCTTTCTGATGGATTTGGTTCTGGTGATGTATGTACGTATGGCTCTCTGTACATCTAAGGTGTGCCATTGTCACTCCCTTGGGTGTCGTGGATTAGGGCAAAACATTGGTAAAATGAGCTCTTCCATTCTGTAGAAGAGGGAATTGACCTTGGGTAAAAAGGTCGGATCCAATTGAAGTATGACCTGGTCTGTGTGAAATATGCAAAGATCAGGTCTGATGGACAGGGCTGCTAGTTCAGAAATGTGCCTGGCCAATGTAATGGCCATAAGAAATGCCACCTTGAAGGAAAGTAATTTGAGACTGGCGGAGGCCAATGGTTCGAATGGAGCCGAGGTAAGAGATTGTAGGACAAATGTCAAGTCCCATGAACGGAATCTGTGAACCGTGGGTGGACGGAGGATTGAAGCTCCTCTTAGAAAGTTCCGTATCCTACCATGCCATGAGAAAGGAATGTTCCCAACTTCAGGGATGATGGTGGAAAGGGCTGCCACCTGCCTTCTCAGTGTGTTGGGTGACAGACCTTTGGCTAGACCAGCGTGAAGGAAACCTAGCACCTGTGGAACGGTGGTGTATCTGGGATCCAGATTTTGGCGGGAACACCAATGTCTGAAGGATGCCCACGTAGCATCATAGATGTGGATTGTTGATGGTCGACGAGCCACCAAGATGATGGGGATAACATCCTTGGGTGCAGTTGCCATTCGGCCTGGTCGATTGTGCTTCTGCTGAGCCAATCCACCATAGTATTGTCCGTCCCAGAGATGTGCTCCGCTATGATGGATTGGAGATGTATTTCTGCCCAAATCCCCAGTGTTTGAGCTTCCTTCATTAGCAGTCTGGATTTGGTACCCCCTTGACGATTTATGTGGGCCTTGGTCATCACATTGTCTGTCAGGAGTAGTACGTGACAGCCTGTCAATTGGGTTTGGACGTGTCTGAGTGCTAATCATGCAGCTTTCAACTCTAACCAGTTTATGTCATTGCAGAGATCTTGATCTGTCCAATGACCTTGAGTTACCTGATCTTGAAGGTGAGCGCCCCAACCATAGAGACTTGCATCTGTAGTGAGGAGGACACGTTTGGGCTCCTTGAAGAGGCAGCCCTTCTCCAGGTTTTTGGATTGCCACCACGACAGGGAATTGAGGACATGTCTGGGGAGTGAAATTAGTATGTTGGAATTGCTGAGGCGGGCTCGTTGACTGGGGAGGAGCAGCCATTGGAATTGTCGAGAGTGGAGACATGCTTAGGGCACGGTGGATATGCAGGGTATCATCTTCCCGAGAAGTTGAGAGAGAAGTACAACTGGGGCCCTTCATCTTGCCTTGACTTGCCGCACCATGTGTCTGATGCTTAGAAGGCGTTCCCGAGATAGGAAGATCCGGCACTCCTTGGTGTCGATATGGGCTCCTAGATGGACAATGCTGGAAGATGGTTGTATGTGGATTTTACGGTGAACCCGTGCTGCTGGAGAACCTGAATGGTTAACTCTGTATCTTGTGTTGCTTGCTTCATGGAAGAGGACTAGATGAGGATGTCGTCCAGGTAACACTGTATTCTTATTGGGTAAGTCAGAAGATGTGCTGCCACCACATCGAGGAGTTTGGTAAATGTCCTTGGGGCGGAGGAAAGGCCGAAAGGCAGGGCCCAGTATTGGAAATGAGCTCCTGCATAACAAAATCGGAGGAACCTCCTGTGAGATATTCTGATAGGTATATGTAGGTAGGCCTCTCAAAGATCCAATGATGTTAGATGGTTCCCCCCCCCCCCGCTGTATGCTGCCTAGAATGGTGTGCAGGGATTGCATTTTGAACCAATGATATTGAATGTGTCGGTTGAGGTGTTTCAGATCCAAGATGGCCCTACAACCCCACAATTTCTTGTTGACCAAAAAGAGTATGGAATAAAAGCCGGAACCTCGATGAGCCACAGGAACAGGCTCTATGGCACGTATATCTAACAAGTGCTGGATTTTGGCTGTCATCTGACTTCTCTTGGTCGGGTTCTGGGGGACCTGGCATTGAACGAAGTGGCGGGGTGGGACTGAATCGAATTTGAGGGTCAGGCCAAAAGAAATGGTTTGCGGAGCCCAATTGTCAGAGGTGATGAAGCGCCATTGGTTGATATAATTGGACAGGCGCTCTCCTATGTGAGTCGGATTGGATAAGTCATTTTCCTCAATGGTACAATCAAGTGTTGGATCCGCGAAAGGGTCATTTGGATTGTTGTTGTCTTGATTGATGCCTAAAGGGCTGTCTGTCTTGTGCACAATCCCAAGACTGGTGATACGAAGGTTGATATGCTCTATTGTATTGTTGAGACTGGTATCCGGACTGATATCTGGTGTCATGGCCACGAAAGGGCTGCCGGCGGTAAGGTAGGGATGAACGTCTATCCGATCTGCGATGAGCATGGGGAAGAATCTTCCGTTTGTCCTTACCTTCAATCAAGACCAGCTCCAATGCATCTCCAAGAAGGAATGCATCCAATGCATCTCCAAGAAGCTCCCTTGAATGGAGCTGCTGCTAATTTCCATTTCGCTCTCCTGTCGGCTTGCCAGTGGCAGAGCCAGAGGAGGCGTCTGGAGGTGACATTGGATGCAATAGCACAAGAAGCGAACTTGGCAGAGTTGAGTGTGGCATCAGCCGAATATTCCATAGCTGCTATGAGTTTGTTGATATCCTGATGCAAGCAGATATCACCAGCAGGTGCTCATTTCTGCATTTGCCTGAGCCAAATCAAGGAGGTTCTGGCAAAGAATGAAGCGGCTGTAGCAGATCTAATGGCCCAGGAGGCAGCCAGGTATTCTGCGAATAGTCATTTCTGCCCTTTTGTCTTCTGGCTTGAATCCCTCAGCCATGTCTAATGGCACAATATTGGATGTAGCTAATGTAGACAACGGAACTTCTACAGGAGGCAGTGTAAGCAGATCTTCTAATTGTTTCTCTGCAGTCTACAATTTTTTGTCCATGCTGCTAGGGGTGGAAACCTGGCCTGGTTGGGCCCATTGCCTCTGAATGATGTCTATGAAAAACATGGGTGATGGAATAGCCTCTTGTTCAGAGACTGGTTCCGTAAAGAGCAGTCCTGTGGGATCTAGAGGGCCCGCGGATCCCTCGGGTTGCCCACTGAGTGCCCCCATGTTGGCGGTGGCCTTTGCCTTGTGCAATAAGGTCTTGAAGTGTTCATATTTGAACAGGCCTGGATAGGTGGGTCTGTGGGCGGAGCTCCTTCATCATCCAACATGTTGTAATTGACAAATTCCTCATTGCCCATGAGTGAAAATTCACTGTGATGTGAAGGATTTGGGGACTGAGGTTCTAACATGCTGTCTCTGTGTGTGTGTCTTCTGCTGGAAGGATGATGAGATTAATGTGGTTGAGAACGTGGAGTACCAGCGTCTCTCTGTGCGAAGGCTGTGTCGATTCCCTGAGAAACAGTCAGGATTATCATTTCACGGATCTCCTGAGAAGAGAGGATGTCTGGCCTTCTTCTGGGTGAAGCCCCGCTTCAGTGAGAATAAATGTGGCAGAGGGATGCCTTGTTCATTGAGCTTGAATGGTGTTAGGAACCCTTACATCTGATACGGGAGTCAGGGCTGTATCATTGGTCTCTTCCTGTCCACAAATGGAAGGTGTTGGGGACCAGTTAAATGGGGCAGGTTGATGGACCTGATCAGCAGTCACCACTTGGGTATTGTGAGTGGATGTTATACTGATGGAAGGACTGATGCCCCTGATAGCTTCAGCACTCTTTTAGGATTTGGCAAAGTGTTTTTTCAAGGCCTTTTGTCTTCTCATAGCATCCTTATCTGCCACTGCTGAGGAGGACTTGGAGGATGCCTTTGATTTGGTACTAGGGGCTTTAGAATGAGATCTGCCTCGTTTGGTGGGCTGAGATTCTTCCACACGATGTGGCATTGGAGAGGAAGAACAGCTGCAATCTGCCATGATGTCTATATCGTAGTGGTCCTGAATAACCTGTGGCAGAGAGGGAACAAGCTTAGTAATCCATTCAAATGAGAGGAATTTAATAAATCGGCATGAATAAATGATGGCCATGCCGAAGGATATAAAAATGGCAACTGCATCCAAAATGGCGGCCACATCCAAAATGGTGGCCATATCCAAAATGGTGGCTGCATCCAAAATGGCAGCCACATCCAAAATGGCGGCCACATCCAAAATGGCGGCTGCGCCAAAACAAGCCGAAGGCAGAAATGGAGACAGGGGGGGCGGAAAGGCAGAGCTCGGCAAATAGGCACAGTCGACATTATGGCCTCCTGACTAAAGCGCATTGCCGGATGCTGGAGAGAGAAGCACGATCCGCATCAATGGGTTGGAATCATCCCCCGATGCACGGAATTGGCATAACGATTCCTATAGTGGGTAAGACTTACAATTGATGATTTTGCCAAAGAGGAAGTTCGGGTAGGTGAGGAGCTGCTGCTGCGGCTTGGAATCTCTTCCGCGGCTTGGAGTTGCTTCTGCAGGCTCGGTTGGGAGAGAGGACTTTAATCTTGATATTTGTGAGAAATTTCTCTTCTGTCTAATTAGATTGAGTTGGTAGAAATATGAAAAAACAGCAGAGCTGTAAATTTTGTCTCTGTAGCCTAGGGACTGAGTTAACAAACTGGCCGGGACAGGAAGAGGAGGAGATTATAAAAGATTAACTCAGTCTCTAGCCAATCTGATTCAGTTATTGCCCACTGCTTTGGACTCTCAAAGCAGCGCCCTGGAGAATTCCCCAATTCTCGTACTGCATACATAGTGGAAAACTTTGTGCTAAGAACAAAAACTATGGCACTGTGGAGAGAATTAATACAGCAACAGGGTATTGCCTTCACCAGTGTGTACAGTACTGGAAAAGACAGCACCTTGAAGCAATAATCTTTAATAAGGAAGGAGAATGGCCAGAGATATAAAACATTTTTTAAACAAAAATGTTAAAACTGTGAAACCATAGAAGGGATTGTTCAAGTGTGATAATCTTTTTTTTAATATTCATGACTCACAAATGAATATCTGAGTAATCTTACATCTGAAAGATCAAGTGCATTTGAAAGACTGAACTGTCCCTAATTAAGGTTGCAAAGATAAGGCACCAAACCAGCATTTGATCTGATAATATTTTTGTGGTGCAAATTGAAGAACCAGAAGGAAATTTATGTGGAAGAAATTACCTGATTAACAGAACAGAATAACAGAGTTGGAAGTGATCTTGGATGTGTTCTAGTCCAACCCCCTCTGCAAGCAGGAAACTCTATACCATTTCAGACAAATGGTTGTCCAATCTCTTCTTAAAAACTTCCATTGTTGGAGCACTCACAATGTCTGAAGGCAATCATTGATTTATTTTTCTTTGTGACCCTCTTATACCATCTTAATTTGAATGCCAAAGAGTTCATCATGGACCTGAGGCACCATGTCTGTCTTCTCAATTCTCTTTCTTCCACGTCTAGCCAGTTTGGGGCACTGGCTATAGCACCAAGCTAGCAACTGGACAATTGTGAGATGTAATTTGACCCTAGGCAGAAACCTTGCCAGGTGACCATGGGCCAATCAATCCCTATCAACATAAGGAAGAAGGCAAAGACCAACCATTCCAAAATCTTACCAAGAAAACTATCCAGCCAATGGCCAAGTGTCAACACTGTCTTGAAGGGATGTGCACAGACAGACACAATGCGCACAATTAAAAACTGTACATGGCTTAATATGATCTCTAGTGTGTATTTTTTATTATGGTAGGAGGGAAGGTAAAAAAAATCCATACAGACGAGGCTAACCCAAACAATGTCTTTCAGAGAACGGGCAGCCCTTGCTATGGTTTATGGTGCCTGGTTTATGGTGCCTGGCTGACATTGACTCACACCGAGTTGTGTTTTGGTAGTTATAGTGTCAGCAGAGTTAAAGTAGCATTCAGCAATATTGTGATTGGTAAATGGGTAGAATGTACTTTAGCTCTTAATGCCTTGTTGCTGCTCCCGAGTACACTTAAACATGGAAATATTCCTCTAGGCCAAGGGTCAGCAATCATAAACACTCAAAGAGCCATTTGGATCCATTTCTCGCAGAAAAGAAAACAGCCACAAAAACCCTTCCCATGCCAGAAGGGTTTCCTCAGTGGCCACAAAACTAGCATATGTAATTGAATTACATTTTCTTCTGAAACTTTTCTTTCCTTGGATTTATCCATAGTTGGCCTACCGGGGTTGAAAAGCTCAATAAAT
>JANHFP010176824.1:0-13277 GCA_032468135.1 Calamaria suluensis
AGGTAGCTCCAATCCATTTGAAAGCGAGGCGGGTGCCTTTGGCTATTAAGCATTTGGTGGATGCGGAACTGGATAAACTGTTAGAACAGGGGGCCATTTCACCAACGGATTACTCTAGGTGGGAGACCCCCATTGTGACCCCATTAAAGCCAGATGGGTTGGTGAGAATTTGCGGGGATTATCGATGCACATTGAACACTGCTCTTCAACAAAGTGCATACCCAGTTCCAATAATACAACATTTATTACACACTTTGGGACCAGGGTCACATTTTGCAAAATTTGATATGTCGCAAGCTTACCAACAACTGCCGGTGGACAATGAAGCTGCTGAGGCTCAAACTATTGTAACGCACAGGGGGGCTTTTAAGTGCCACAGACTACAATTTGGGGTCAACGTTGCCCCTGGCGTTTTCCAGTCTATTATGGAACGGCTGCTTATGGGGTTGCCTGGGGTGGTGCCGTACTTTGATGATGTCCTCATTTCAGCACCCACAGCTGAGGAGTTAACCACTTGGGTTAAAGAGGTCCTGTTGAAGTTTAGAGGTGCGGGTCTTAAACTAAAAGCCAAGAAATGTGTTTTGGGAGCCAGGGAAGTGAAATTTTTGGGATTTAGGTTAAATGAAAAGGGTATTTTTCCCACCAATTTCAAAGTTAAGGCTATACAAGAAGCCCTGCGCCAAAGTCGAAGACAGAGTTGCAGGCGTTTCTGGGGTTGTTAAATTTTTATAATACTTTTCTTAAAGGGAAGGCTTCAGTGGCTGAGCCCCTCCACAGATTGTTACGGAAAAATGTTCCTTGGGGTTGGGGAAAAAGGGAAGCTGATGCTTTCCGAGCTGTGAAGGCATTGCTGTCTGAAGACTCTTTTTTAATGCAGTATTCCATGGTTTTGCCACTAAGATTAGCCTGTGATGCCTCTCCGGTGGGGGTAGGGGCTGTATTGAGTCACATTTTACCAAACGGAGAGGAGGCACCAGTGGCATTTTTTTCTAGGTCATTGTCTCCTGCTGAGCAGAATTATGCTCAGATAGATAAGGAAGCTTTGGCCATTATCGCTGCAGTCAAAAAATTCCATGACTACATGTATGGGCGTCATTTTGAGATACAAACTGATCACCTCCCCCTGTTGGGGTTATTATCTGGTGACAGGCAGACTCCGGTGGCTCTGCCTCCCAGGTTTGTCAGGTGGTCCTTGTTCCTGAGAAGTTATGATTACAGGTTGGTGCATCGCCCTGGGAGGTTAATGGACCCTTTACCTCTTGCCGGATCCAGCGGAAGAATTGCCCCTCCTGGCTCTTAATTACTTGGATCAGGGCCCGATTTCTGCCCAATGTATTGCCAAAGCTATCTCTCAGGATAAGACACTCAGGGCTGTCTATGCCTGAGTATTGAGAGGGTGGCCAGCAGGGCCATTGGAAGGGGTTTTTGTTTCTTTTGGGACAAAAAGGGAGGAACTCTCGGTATTACATGGGGTTTTATTACGGGGGGAAAGGGTTGTCATTCCTGAGTCCCTACACTCTGAGGTAATGGACGCTCTGCATTGTAACCATCCAGGCATAGTGAAAATGAAGGCAGTGGCCAGGAGTTATGTATGGTGGCCTGGCATTGATTCTGATATTAACTTATATGTGGCTAAATGTGACATCTGCCAGGCCCATAGGTCTTCTCCACCCAGAGTGACTCTGGCCAAGTGAGAGCAACCTGTGGGTCCATGGAGTTGGATCCATATAGATTTTGCAGGACCCTTAGATGGTACAATGCTATTGGTGGTTGTGGATGCATTTTCTAAATGGGTGGAGGTAGTGAAAATGGGCTCTACCACTTTGGATGATGTGATTGCTGTGTTAAACTGATTATTTGCAACACACGGTCTTCCCGATATTGTCGTTTCAGGCAATGGACCTCAATTTATGTCTTTGGCAATGGAAAGACATTTAGCAAGTTTAGGTATTAGACATGTGTTAACCACGCCCTACAATCCTCAGTGCAATGGTTTAGCTGAGAAAATGGTGCACGTGACCAAGTTGGCTATTCTGAAATCTACCCATGGTTCGTGGCAAGAGAAAATTACTAATTTTCTAGCTTGGCAGCACTCCACCCCGTGCTCCAGCACTGGGGTTAGCCCAGCTGAGCTGTTAATGGGTCGGTGCCTTCGCACTCTTTTACATAGGACTCACCCTCATTTTGATGTGAATAGGGATCCCTTGTTAGCAGGAAAACCAGGAAAAATGGTTGAAATTAATGATAAAGTACATGCCTGTAATTACAGGAAAGGAGAAACCTGGGTGCCTGCCAGGGTGGTTAGACAAACAAGCCCAAGATCATACGAGGTGGAACTGAATGATGGTCAGGTCTGGAGACGACATATTGACCAAATTAGGCCAAATAAAGGATTAAATGCTCCCCAAACCGGGAAAGATGTACAACCTGTGGCAGCTGACCCTATTGTAAATGTTCCACATGTTTCTTCAGAACTTATTACCCCCACGGCCAGCCTGTCGCAGAGCCTGGAAAATGGTCCTGGTTCACTTAAAGGGGACTCTGTGGCCGTGGTGCTGAAGGACAGCGAAACCCCCGGTCTTCGGGAAGAAGCAGTGGCTGCTGTGGCGGAAGATGGAGCGGTTCCTAAGGACATTATATTGGACTCTATGTTGCCTACCTGTGTGGATGTTACACCTGACTCTGGTAGTGGGACGGTGGATCCTGCTACTGTTCCTCTTGTGGAATTGTGGCGCTCTCTAAGAACGAAAACTGTACCTGCTTATTTGAAAGATTTTGTCTGTAAATAATTTGTTGTATATTGTTTCATCCGGGGTGAAGGAGTGTTATGTATATAGTTATGTGTTGCAAGCCTGTGCAGGAAAGTGCACCGTTTACTTTGGCGGGAAATAAAGGCGGGAATATGTGGAGGGTAGCAAGGGAGCCTGGCGCTACAATGTTGCAACCGCTAATTAATGGGTTCCGTTTTGGCGCGGAAGCTGTCTGTATAAATAGAGCGGCTCTGTTAAAGCCGCAGTTCTTCTTCAGTGAGTTTTGCGAGTGTTTCGATGTGCTAGAATAAACCTGTTTGTGAGTAATACTTGTAGTGGCTTCTTCCCACAATCAAACACCACCCCCACCTATTCTCTGCTCCCCACATCCCAGCTGATCGAAGGAGAAATGGGGATTTTGCAGTATCCTTCCCACAGAGTAGACTGGGGATGGAGATTTTACAGTAACCTTCCCCTTCCAACCCCATCAAGCCACACCAGAGAACCAGTAGTAAAAGTTTTGAAACCCACCACCAGGCTGAGGCCTGTTCCAGATATGTGTATGTCAGGAGAGGAGAACAACGGTGGAAAAGGGGCCTACTCCAGAACAAGTATGGCCCATCCCTGGCTGGGGAGTAAACAGAAGCAAAAGGAGAGTGGTGGCAGTTCCTATTTCATTGGAAAGATTTGCTTATTCATACCTCAGAGACTTCTTGCCAAGAATTAATTTATAATTTGGGAGTGGAAGCTTAATTACAATTAATTTTTAGTTTGGGAGTGGAAGCTCTCAGCCTGGCAATTATCCAAGGACTGATAAGGCCTGTTATTGCAATTAACCCTTGGAAGAATTATTGCCTGTATTTTTCTGGGTGAATGCCATGAACTCACAGTAGTTAAAGAAAAAGGGTTTTTTCAGGAGAAGGAGCCTGCTTCTTGGTTCTGCTAAGGCTGGGTTGGAACACAAACTAATATCATGCCATAATTCTTGTTTTGTAGAGAAAACAAATGTTTTCCCAAAATAATCTGTTTATTGCCACCACCCATTCTGTGCCAGGATTGGAACTGGCTCAGCAGGTCAATTAAGCAATTCCTGGAAACACACTAGTGCTCCCCAGATATACATACCTTTTTCTGACTTGTTTTCCTTCACTTGAAAGGGAGGTTTATCCTGAGCATCTCAGGAAAGACTGATTGGGAATTTCCTCTGCTCAGCTGTCCTGTGGGTAAGACTTTATCCACTAAACTCAGCACTTCATCTCTGTGATGTAGTATCTGTAAGAGGCTACTAACCTCAGATTTTCTATCCAGATTTGTACAGAATTACTGCAGCTTTGCCAAAGTCATTAGAGAAAGAATCTACAATTAGATAGTAGTAATCAAGGAGAAAGTAGGTGAGAAAAAGCAGGGGACAATTAAGGCTATTCTTTCTACCTAACATAATTTCTAGAATTTCCTTGTCTTGATTTGTGTAGATTGGTTAATATCTAAACTGAACAATAATTCTGATCTTTAGATTTTCTACAGCGTATTGCAATATAATTATTGCAATAATAATATTTTAAGTTTATTTATTTATTTATTATTATGGGTGCGGGTGCATGCCACACCCATGCCATGCATGCCCCACCCCCACCCCCTGCCCACCTGCTCGAGAAGGTAGAGAAGTCCGGCAGGTCAGGGGGACCCCGGGAGGCAATGGCGGTGGCAGCCATAGCTGTCCCAGAAGTGGGTGGTCCACGGTTCCATCACTTCTGTCACAACACTTCCAGTCTACTGTGTGATGCCCCTGGACTCCAGCAGGCACTACAGGGGCTCTTCCACGGTTAGTCCCAATTTTTTAAAAGAATGAAGATTGAAGAAGTGCCTGCAGGTGGAGCACGCGGCAGGGCTGAGTGTGGACGTGCGCCTGGTTGCACTGGCTGACAAGCTGTAAACCTGCGCGACCTGCAGGCACTTCTTCAATCTTCATTCTCTCAAAAAATCAGGACTTTTTAGGAATGCCGTGGGACGCGGGACAAATTCTTAAAAAGTGGGATTGTCCCACCAAAAGTGGGATGTGTGATCACCTTATTCTATACTGAACATAAAAACTTCCTAGAAAGTGAAGAGCAGGGGCCTAGGGGGAGGGAAGGCGGGGCAAGACCAAAAGAGAGGGGCAGGGAGGAGGTCCCACAGCCAGGACCCGGAGAGATGGGGGAGGGGGAAGTCACCCAGGAGATTAAGATCAAAAGATAAATAATGATGCATGCTTAATGTGCTCAATAGAACATGAAAATGATAAATAGAAAACTGGAGATCTAAGTAATGATTTGAAATAATAAATGTGAAAATTCTGGAACAGATAATATTTTGCAGTCAACTGAATAAGATAAATGTAAGCGTATTAATTTTAAAATCATGAACCTATGATGTACTAAACCTTTTAACCTCGAGAAACAAGATGTTATGTAACCAAACTGATTTCAAACCTTTCCCCTTACTTTTACGTTTTCCCCTACCTCAAAAAATACTAATAAAACTTTTTTGTTTACAAAAATAAATAAATCTCTAAGCCAATCTATTAAATAATCTATTGACTGTATACTTTCCTGCATGTTTTAACTCTAATCTGGCAACAAAATCTATATTCGTCCTATATCTAATATTGCATCTAAGTCTTGCAATTTCCTTTTATTTGATAAATTTTGGTTGACTTTCTTTAAAGAAACTCTGAACACTGTAGAGTTTCAGCACTGTATACTATAATAGATGGCAGGTTCAACATTTATTAGTGTATTGGTTTAATTAGTATTCATAAAGCATTAAACAATTTTTAAACTCTGCAAATTACTGTGGCAGTATGAAAGGGGCAGAATCATATTTTTTTTCTGCCATAAGCTTTGCTTTCCCAATGAAATATGTCATATGTAGGATCTTTTTCTTCCCCTCTGCCAGGTAGGAACAGATATTATTTCCTTCAGTTTATTCTCCTCTTGGATATCTCCAATAATAGCATAGAGCATGGGGTCTCCAACCTTGGCAACTTTAAGACTTGTGGATTTCAACTCCCAGGGTTCCTCAGCCAGCCCTCCCTGAAAATATTTAAACACATGTGCAGCTGGTCCCTGCCAATTCCTCTGGTTTCTTCTACGCAGCCCATAATAATAAGACCTCCCCAAAAATAAGGCCAAGTACTCATTTTGGACTTGAAAAATATAAGACTGGTTCCTATTTTTGGGGAAACATGGTAGGAAGTGGGGTCCAAGATAAATACACCTGGTTTCCTCAAATCATGGAGAGCATCTTCTCTCTCTCTCTCTCTCTCTCTCTTTATCTCTCTCTCTCCTTCCCTCCTTCCCTCCATCCCTCTATCCCCCCTCCCTTCCTCCTCTCTGTGGGTACAAGTCCATAAATATGTTGAGCAAGCCCCAAATCTTTACAAGAAAGGAATGATAGTTATTTTATTGAGCACAGGGAGGATTTGACTCCACAAACAAATGGATATCTACATAATGACTTTTCTCCTCTTGTTCAATAGCAGGTGGGGCTGGTTAACATGTTTAGGCCTGTTTGATTTCTTTTTCCGTAAACCACATGAATAGATTTTGTAATTGTTTGGATGTGAACCAAGGAAACTGCCCACGGCTATTGTTCCTGCTCTCTGCTTCTTATTAGATAATTTCAACTGCCAGTGAGCTGAGTGTCTTTGATCTCCTGAGGGAATCAGGGGAACCACTGTCTTGCACAACCATTGCTGAACGCTTGAGCACCAGCCACAATGGGATGCAGAGGCTGCTGGAGGCCTGTGTGGGGTTAAAGCTCCTGACGCTGGAATGGAAGGATGGCAAAGGTAATCCTGTGAGAAGCAGGAAGCAACCGGATGGCCAACATTTATTCCATAATGGTGGGCAATATGCGACTGCAGCTGTGGAGTTTGACAGATCCAAGAGTTTGTAGAAGGAGGCTCCACAAATCATAGGCCAGAAAGCTGTCATGGTGTATAGTAACTTGGTTCGTGCATGGGTTTGTTAGCATCATACAATATGCTAATATTAATTTAGTCAACAATATAAATATATGTTTGTCAAGAAAATTGTTATAATTTAGAAATAATCCACTGGCCAATAGGTGTTTTTTAAAAAAATACATTGATTTGACAATGCAACAGAGCTATGGAATGTCGTGTTGTGTGGAGCCTTCTATGTTTTAGGGATCAGTTTTATTCTCCTAAAATCAGGATTGTTTGCATTTGTTATTTATATCATTATGGTTTTTTTTTCGTGCATTCAATTGTGTCTGAGGCTCATAGACTGCCTAGATGCAGGGGTGTCCAAACTTGGCAACTTTAAGACTTGTGGACTTCAACTCCCAGAATTCCTCAGCAACATTTCCCTGAAGGTTTTGTGGCAAGGTTTTTCAATTGCCTCCTTCCTAGGGCTGAGAGAATGTGACTAGCTTAAGGTCACCCAGCTGGCTTTGTGACTAACCTGGGACAGGAATTTTTGCTGGGTGTTCTATACTTGCAACAGTTCATTTAGTGACCATTCAAAATTACTTAATTGTGAATTATGTTTCACACTAACAACTGTTGCATCCCAATGTTCATGTGATAAATATTCATATGCTTGGCAGCTGACTCGTATTTATGATGATTGCAGTAATGTGTAGTCATGTGTAGTCACAACCTGGGTCATGTGATCACCTTTTGCAGCCTTTTGGCAAGCAAAGTCACTGGGGAAGCCTATTGCACTTAACAACCATGTTATTAACTTACCAACTGCAGCGATTCACTGAACAGTGAGAAAAAAGGCTGTAAAATGATTTTAAACCTCATTTAACAAATATCTCACTTAGCCACTGAAATGTTGGGTTCCATTGTGGTAATTGTACCTGTACAATTGTATCTGTACTCTCCGTGCTTTTAGTCTGATTCCTTAACCACTGAACCAAATTTACTCTCATATTATTGTGATTCGATTGACATAAACACTGCATGATTTGTTTTTAAAGTAGTTTAAAGCAATCATGGAAGTATGCCTATAGTGACTTGAAAGGCAGTTACATACAATGATACCTGTAATTTTGTTTTTTTCAGATCTTTATCAAAACACAGACTTTACCAATCTCTACCTGGCCAAATCAAGCCCAAAGTCTCACTATTATTCTACGAAGATATTTTCTGAATTGATGTATCCATCAATGCAATATTTACCTGATGCTGTGAGGTAAACAGATCCAGCAGGAGACTAGTAAACTAGAACAAATCAAAGAGCATGAAAACTCAACTTAATACCAGAATTATTAGACCCTTGTCCACAATAAACTAAGGAATTTCACAACTTAGATGTTGAATATGGCATTACCACATTTACTTCCTTAATTGCAATGGCACTGGATCACCATAACTGAATTTACCTGTTTAAATCAAAGGATTCTCTCTTTTATACCTTCTTTTAGATAAGTCAAGCAGTATGACCATTGTCTGACTATCTGGATTGTTTTAGAGCTTCTTTTCTCCAAATTCAAAACATGGGATGTACACTATTGCTGTAAGATCCTACATAGATACATCCAAATCCTTAATCAAACCTCAATTAATTGTTCAATACTAGCACTGGCAGAAACAGATTGATCATGAATGATCTTATAAAAACTATAGTAAACTGTATCTGATTGTTGCTTGGTAGGAGACTGCCAAAACTCCCAGATCTATGGAGAACAGTTACCCAAACAGTGAGGAAAAAAGAAACTGTCAGAAGAGAATTGATGCCCCATAATAATTTGCTACATAACAATTGCCAAGAAAACTACCTGAGCATCTTCATGTAATCATCATGAGCCCAATTTATCTTAAGGAGTAGTATATGTTGAATTAGGATTGCCTCAAATCTTCCTTTAAATCAAAAGAAATCAAATCAAGGTATTAAAATAAGTTTTTCCCAAAAAGAAAAAACAAAAGATTTATAACTGATTTCCTTAAAAAGGCAGAAGTCGGTTGGTTTTATTTTGTATGACATTCAGGATCTAATTCTATGCAGAAGAAAATGCCATGATGATTCTCTTCTTGTTTGTTTATTTTTAATTCTTTTTTAAATTCTTTTTTAAATTCTTTTAGGAAAGGAAAAAACCAGTTGTCATCAATATACGGCTCTCCCTCAAACAATGCTTATGAGGTCATTTACAGGTAATATTTTAGAAAATGGTCATTGAATAGAGTAATTTTTGTTGGCACCTCATTAATATGATTAATCTTAACAGTGTCATTATTTTCCTTATCATATGTTCTTGACCACTCATTATCACCACATTCAACCTCTCTTTTATGGCTCTGGAATGTTCTTGAAGTGCATCCAATTAACCAGACATTTCTTTTTTTCTTGGTCAAATATATTTTTATTGGTATTTACATAAAAAAGGAATACGGTATGGGAGTTTGGTGGGTTTCAATTTTTTTTTACTACCAGTTCTGTGGGTGTGGCTTGGTGGGCGTGGCAGGAGGATACTGTAAAATCCCCATTTCCTGGGACTCGGGAGGCAGAGAATATATGGGGTGGGGCCAGTCAGAATTTTTACTACAATACATCATATTGGGTTCCAATATTTATATGTCTTTGTTTCTAAATTTAACTAACTTTATGTATACAACATAACAATATTCTCTTAGTATATAATTGAATATTGTTCTAAAGTTCTATCGCACCTCCATCTGACCTTTCCTGCCTAGGGTGTTTTACATCTCAACATGTTTTAAGTTTAAGTTCCACTTCTCTTGTTGATACTTTCACTCTTTACCAAACTATCTTTTTATCCCTGTTTTTGTCCTGTGAACTCAGTCTCCTAGACAACATATCTCCCCCCCCCCAATCTGGTGAGGGGCTACTGTCCTCCACCTTCCTCCTGTCTTTCACCATTTTTTTCTCACTTCCTCCCATTGTTCCCATGTCTTTCTCTTCTAGAAGGATTTCATGTTCATTTAAGAAAGCTTCTGCTTCCATTGTAGTATTCATTTTAATTTTTTAATCCTTCCAGAATATTAACATGCCTTCTGGGGTCAACCAATGAAACATAATTCTTTTGAGGAATATTTTTTTACAAGAGGTCGGTATTTGTACCTGGTGTCTCTTATTTTTTTGGAATAGACTTCAACACTGTGACAACACTGCAACATCCCATACCTCAGAGGTTGCCCCCTCTGTGCCCTTAATACCTCGTCTCTTGTGGATCTCCTGAGAAACTTATTGAGAGGTGTTCATTTCAATTCTAGATCAAAGGAACAGTTACAAACCTTCTCCAATTTCCTGAATGAGCTCTGGCCTGTGCTAGGAAGAGAAGTGCTTTCTGCCTTTGACCTGTCCCAGTTCCCACTCATTTGCGATCTGGGTGGTAAGTACAGCCAGCATTTTGCCATCTTCTTCACATGTTGGGCAAAGGGGATGGATGGGTTCTTAGCTTCTCTTTCAATTTTTTTCATCTGCATTTGGAAAAGGAGAAATCCTTAGGAGATTTTTTAAAAAACCACTTTGTTAAATAGTTCTGTTTTAAAGATGATCAACTGTCACTCTGATCTGATACAATAGATCAGTCAGTGGAGAAATTGGCCGAGGGTGTTTGAAAAGAGGGGACAGTTTTGAAAAGAAAACAGTCATCTCCCTCTCCCCTTTTCCAGTGCTGAGATGATGTTCAGTTTTTGTCTTTTCAATCTGCACCAAATGCCAGTGTTTTTGGACCTTTTGAATATTCAGTACATCCAGCCTAAGGAATTTTTATAGCCTGGAAGGACCATATGGAAGTTAAGACTCAATTGATTCAATCTCTCTACTTTTTCCCTATTAGTATTTCTTTTCCATGATATGAAGCATGACAAATTGGAAAGACGTTTGTCTCACTTTAAAAATCATTAGATTTCAATTAATATGATGCGCAGCTGTAGAGAAATAATAAGCTTCAGAAAAAAAAAGCTGGACATGTTCAAAAGTTTGTTTTGTTTAGTTACGTTTTGTTCTGTCTTTAAGGAAACACTGGTGGCTTAGCTAAGGAGTTGATTTCACTCTACCCAACATGTACTGTGACCATTTTTGATCTCCCTGAAATAGTGGAAGCCTCCAAGGACCATTGCTTGCCTCCAGAACAGACCCAAATCACTTTCCATGCAGATAAAATTGTATTTGATGTAACCTTCCAAGTGTGTTGAATTCATGTTTTGCTAAGTACAAGAAGATTTAGCAGGCAGAAGGTCAGACTGGATTAGGATGCTATGGTTTTGAAAGGAAGAACAGATTATTCTGCCATAATAATCTGGAAGACATGGTGCTTTATGAGATTTTACTTATTTTTATAGGTGATTTTTTAAAAGATCCCATTCCTGAAGCAGACCTGTACATTTTGGTCAGGATTCTGCATTGCTGGTTGGATGACATATATTCACAACTGCTACATAAAATATATCAGTCCTGCAAACCTGGTAAGTTTTCTTTAATCATGGAAAGTTAAATCTTCAAAGTAACTGGCGAAGTTCACAGATGGCTTAAGTTTTGAACTCCCCTAAATCTAGTGTCATTTCAAATTTACCATCCAGTTTTCCTGGGCCTTCAACTAGTATCTTAATATAATTTATTCAGCTGTAGGGTGGGTTCCAGGTTTTTTTGCTACCGGTTCGGTGAGCGTGGTTTGTGTGATGGGCGTGGCTTGGTTATGTGACTATGGGTATGGTTGGTGGTCATGTGACTGAGTGGTCATTGCTGGAAAGCTTGCAGGACTGTTCCCCATCCCCTTCCACCTTGTGGATACAAGGCAGGCAGCTCAATCGGAAGCTAAGGTCCAAGTCTTGTAGTCAAGTGGCCAGGAAGTTTTCAGGACTGCCCCCCTCTACTTCCCCCTTGTGGATATAATGCAGGCAGCTCAATTGGGACCCATTGGCCAGTGGGAAGGGGAGGCAGGCACATTGAAATTTTGGAACAGTTGAGGCGCGGCTGGGCTAAAAATGATAAGACATAGGTAGGAATAGTGTGGGGGAAAGCGAGGGGAGAGGAAGGGGGATGGGGGAAGGAGGGCCCAGCTCAAAATCACCACATCACACCATCACCGCTACCGGATCACGTGAATCGGGCCAGACCAGGAGCAATCCACCATGGTTCACTGTGATACTTCCAACAATCTCTGTTCTATAACCCAAACGGCCTTTGTTGTGCAGATTAGATCCATTCATCTTTTAATTAATAAGACATCTCATTGTGATCCTGGACTCTTTACTACTTCTTGGCCTCTACTCTCTAGATATATGTTTGCAATCTTTCTACACTTGCTGCAATAATGACTAAATTGGTAAGTCAGAATTGAGAAGATAGTTATAGACAGCAACTGCTATCTCTGCAAAAAAGTTGAAGAAGCAATGGACCAGTTAGTTGGCTGCTGCAAGACTATCACACAGACCAGTGGTGGGTTTCAATTTTTTTTACTACCGGTCCTGTAGATGTGGCTTTGGTGGGCATGGCATGGCTTGGTAGAAATGGCTTGGTGGACATGCCAGGGGAAGGATGCTGTAAAATCTAAATTTCCTCCCCAAAGCAGAGGTAGATTGCTGCAAAATCTCCATTTCCTCCTGATTAGCTTGGACTTGGGAGACAGAGAATAGATGGGGTTGGGGCCAGTCAGAATTTTTACTGCCGGTTCTTCGAACTACTCAAAATTTCCACTACCGGTTCTCCAGAACTGGTTAGAACCTGCTGAAACCCACTTCTAACACAGACTGACTATAAATAAAAGCATGATAAAGTAACAACAATGGTGCATTGGAATATGTGCAAAAAATGCCATTTGCTGCAAGCAAGAACTGACAACAAAATAGACAAATATAAAATGAAATGCTAAAGTGCTCTGGGATTTTAGAATTCAAACAGAAAGACATCTGTCACATACCATCCCACGTACAGCACTTAATGATAGTCATAGGGTACAGATAACGAATCAAAACATATTAGGAAACAGTCAATAGAAATTATAAGGATAGCAGCAACAAAGTTGTATGTAAACGAATTAGCTGTGGAGAGTAAACAAAGGGTTGGGTGGGTGGAGGGGAGGTCAGAGGGCCTGGAAAGGAGGTCCAGGTAATTCGGAAGGAAAAACAAGAAATGGAAAATGCAATTTTAAATATGGAATTGGAGAGAACGTCTTTCTTCCTTAGACTTCAAAATGTGTTGGAGGAAGATGGGGAGAATTTAAAAGATATTATGAGTACTATATTGGCAGAATTTACGGGAAGAGAGAAAGATCAGATATGGTGGGACATTGACCAGATATATAGAGTCAACTCTAGCTATGCAAAAATGCACAATGTCACGAGAGAAATACATATTAAACTTTTAAGGAGATCTACCAGAGATGAGGTACTAAGGGCACAGAGGGAGGGGAATTTGAGATATAAAGATGAAGAAATAAACATACTTAAACAGATTCCCAAAAAGATACGAGACATGACTTCCGCTTCCGGTTCCGCTGTGCTCGGTCGCAGCGAGACTTCGCTGCGCCGACCCGACGCTCCTGGGAGCCCCC
>JANHFP010177682.1:0-13267 GCA_032468135.1 Calamaria suluensis
CTCCAGCCAGCAGAGCTGGCTGGAGAAGTCTGAGAGTTGAAGTCCACAAGTCTTAAAGCTGCCAAGTTTGGGAACCTCTGCTTTAGAGTGAAAAATGACCCAAGGTTTTTAAATGCAATAACCTTGCTCTATTTCATTCTATTCTATGTTCCATGCTATTCTATAAACACTGGGGGAAATTTCGTTCTCTTGCAGTCTATTACTCATTCTCAGTGCTGTACTTTCTTCAGATCTTGGTTAATTTATTCCTTTGAATGCTGCATTGTTTTTCTTCCCATAGACATCATGTTGCTGTATAATGCTAAACTATTAAGAGTGAGTAATATTCAAGTATTAGAACTTTTAGGACCTATTTGTATTCTCAGAAAAGAGATGCAGCATATGCTGATCAAATAGATACAAATAGTTGGAATCCTTTATTTTCTGCCATCTGTAGACTAAGCACATAACTACTTGTTTCATTTTTCAATAGGTTTTTCAAGCAAATGTTAGATTGCTTGTTTTCCTTAATTTCATTTTTCTTATGTTTAATAGTACTTGGAAATTTGCTGCAATAGCAAAAAGGTAAAAGTTCACCTGTCACTTGCATCCGACTCTAGGGCATGGAATTCATCTCTGTTTCTTGGCAGAGGAAGTCAGAGTTACCTGAAGACAATTTCCATGGTGAAGTGGCCAGCAAAAGGTGCATGGAACAGTCTTATTTTCCTATCAAGGTGCCTATTAATCTACTTGCATTAGCATGCTTTCAAACAGCTAGGTGGGCAGGAGCTGGAACAAGTAACAGGAGCACAAACCCTTTGTGTGGACCTGGGCTGTCAGCTTGCACTGACAAGCCCTGTGTCTTTAACCACTGAGCCTTCACATCACAATAAAAATAAAATACATGTACTGTATGTAAATGTTGAAAAATCCCTACCTCTCCTGACACTACTTACCCCTACTGACACTAGGTACACTATCTCTATTGACTGATTTGGAAATGTTCATTGGCAGGACATTTTCAAAATCTGTGCCCACTAAGGACTACCATAGCTGAGTAGCAAAAATACAGACAGACATTAAATGGCCATAGAAATATACAGAAAAGTGCTATGATCTAGCAATCATCTTTGGTTTTAGAATTCTAACTTAAATTAAGAAAAAACATTTGCCATTCACACAGTGATAGTAACTGCAGAGGATACATGAACACCTTGGCCTGGTAGCTGTAATTAACATTAAGAGGAACATAAGGCACTATATATACAAAGAATAGCAACTTCAATGCAGTCTAGGTTTTACAGAAATTTTGAATGCTTATGGTGGTAAAAATTGCCAACTTTCTGACTTCAAGCACAATAGATATCTGGGGAAGGATTTTATAGTACAAAGGATGGCCATTTGGTAGACTAACCTTTTGGCAAAAGATTCACATTTTTCTCAGGAAAGTTAGGATAACTTTGAACGTGCAGAAAGGCAGAAGTTACTGCACAGCTGCAGCCTGCCCTTGGATATTTTTAGGGCAGATGGCATCTACTGTTGGGAATTTAGTTTGCTCTTGCTGCTCGGTTTTGCTTTAACGAAAATACCAGCAGAGGCTCTGTGATTCACAGTATCAGAGACTTCAAATATATACATTTGCATGTCTCTCTATAAATGTTTAATAATTCCCCCTATTTCTCATTTTCAGTTTTTTGGACTTGCTTATGGAGCCAACATTATACATTCATAGAATTGGAAAGGAAGGCTGTTCTCTCTAGCTGGCTGTTCAGATCATGAGTCCAAATTAAAACCTCCCTTTGAATATACCCAGTAAATGGAAGCTCTCAATTCTTCTAGATAATTGTAACCACTCTTACTGGTTAATTCCTTTTCCTAACCCAAAGGAGCTTTTTCAAGAGGCAACAGGACTTGCTTGTTTTCCTTTGAAGATGTTTGGCTTCTCATCCACAAACTTCTTCAGTTTTGACTGGATGATGGGGAATGAATATATATTCATTTATATATTCCTTGGACAGACAGCTGGTCATTTGTATTCTTTTACTGACTTGTTGAGGCCACTTGGAGGTTTATCTACATCCTCGGTGGAACCGTGAGTAGTACAAATGTTTACATCCTGCAGCCAAGAAGGTTCCATTTGCACTACTACAAAGCACCTTTGGGACAATCATGACGTGGATGATTGAAAATCTCCATAGACAACCTTTTCCTAACATCCAGTTAAGAGGTGCCTTGTGTAACTCAAATTCTTTATGTCCTGCATTCTGGAATGATATAGAAGAGACCCTCACTTTCTTCTTTATGACACAATTTTAGGAATTTTAAGAGTGTTATAATATAACACATGGGAGGGAGGCGTGGCAGGAAATATAATGTTTTCTTCCACCCTCCCCTCAATTTTCTTTTCTTTCAAAACCAAACAATTTCAACTCCTTTAATCTCTTTTTGTAGGATTCAGCTTCCAGTCTACAGATCATTATTGAATTACTTCTAGTCTGAAGATGTTGTGAATCAGTGGCGGGTTGCTCCAGTTCGGTCCAGTTTGCGCAATCTGGTAGCTGTTGAGATCCCACTTACCACAAACCACAAACTACAATTAACACTGGGTGTGGTGAAAGATTTATTGTCGGGAAGGGCCTTGTCACTTTAAGTTGGTGTTGTATGACCACAAGCAGCTGGTGGAACAAGCCTTCATTACTGGGTTGGAGAGGCTGGCTACATCATGGATGGATCGAGTTAGCAGACTGGATTAGTTTCCTTGTCTACTGCCCGTATTGTAAATGCAATGTAGGCTGTAGCACTGCCTTCATTCTTGCAGTCAATGTTAGCCCGATTGGGATTGTTTGCTCCAGATAAACCCAGCATCAGTAACCATACATTGACTGAGTGTTTTATTTTGCAGCAACACCACAAAGGCTGACAGTAGCGCTGACTAAATGATGTCACCAAACCAGTTCTTTCCTGTCTTCCCTGGTGTGTTTTTTACTGTTTTTTCCTTTCCACCCTATTTTTGCTAGTTTTATCGGTGCAGCAGAGCTTACTGCCATGCCTCTCCTCTTTGTAATGACCTGGTCAAGTCCAATTAATAAAGGAAACAACCCTCAATGCAAAAAGCACAAAACAAAGATACTTGTATCACGAAGTTAACAGCACTCCTTGGAAAACAAAAACGCAGATAAGCAAAGCAAAGAATTACCAGCGAGGAACTTGGCTGGGACTCAAAAGAAACAATCACGAGCTGGTCAGACACATGGCACGTCCAGAACAAGAAATGACTCTTTGCTTCCTGCAAAGAAAACCCCACCCAGTCTCCTGCTTATCAAGCATTCCCCATCAATCAGTGCTTTCGCAGCTGTGTACGCTGCTGCTGTATTTTATCCTGTCGATGCTCCTGAGCGTCTGCGAGAGGAACGGCCTCCTCCACCTCGTCATCACTCACAGCTGGGGGAGTGAAGTGTTCAGTGACCCCCCCAACCTCTCCTGAGTCTGTTAACCCCGCTGAGGCTGAGTCTGAGTCTGACTGAGGCTGAGGCACAGCACGAGGCATGACACTGAGCTTCTGGCTTCTGATGCATGCATATTGTATACATGGATCATGCTTTATAATACTGTATATAAAGAAGTTTCTTTTATAAATGAATCCTGCTGAATTATGTGCTGGTTGGATTGCTGCAAACGCTAGCATACGGCTTGGATTCTACACTAGGCTCCTCTGACAAGTCTCTTTAAGCATTTGATGCACGTAGTGAAGAGTCTGCGAGCAGAAATGGTGTCCACCCTTCAGTGTGGAACCACACACCTACCTCTTTGGAGTCAATTTGACCTAACCTGGTTAGAATACCAGGTGCCCTGAAAGCTCTACCATTTCCCTCGGCACCTATCAGTCTCACCAGATTTATCTGACTTTACATAATCCTGATATTTTAACTACCGTAGGGAGTACTTCCTCCACGTGGAATTTTTGTGAATTTGTAAAAGGAGATGATTGCTGAGGGAGAAGTTCCCACAAGGGACCGAAATGGAGGCCCAGCTCTGAAGGAAAGCCTTATCTACAGCAGTTCCCTGTTTTGGAACCCTCTCGCTCTAGAGATGCCATACAGGTCTTCTACATGGCCATCAAAAGTGTCCTGTTCAACTGTCCATCAGTGACTGATTCTTGAGGTTGGATTTGGAGTAAACATCTTGTATTCTCTATAGTTGCTGATCACTTCATTAGTTTGCTTTACAAAAGGATGCTTTCCAATAAATGACCATAGTTTCTACACTCTGTTCTGTTCTGTTCTGTCCTGTCCTGTCCTATTAAAATATATACTATAATATGTACTAAATAATATATATATATATATGTGTGAAATACATTCTATTTTATTCTACATTATATTCTACATTCTACTCTTTCTGTTTCAAATCTATCATATCATAGTGTACTCTGTTCCATTCTGTTCTGTTCCGTTCTATTCTATTCTGTTCCGTTCCATTCCATTCTATTCTATCCCATCTAGGGGTGGTATTCACTTACTTTCCTTACCGGTTCACAAATGTGAGCATGCCTCATCCACACATGTGCACGTCCTTCTGCACATGTGCTTTGCTAGCTCATGCACCTTCCGTGTATATGCCCAGCCTCAAAAATGTGCCTAAATAGGATGGCATAGAGCTGAGGCAGGTGGGCAGGGGTGGAGCTCCACCCACAATTTCCGCTACCAGTTCAGGTGAATTGGGTGAACCTGTCCAAACCAGCTGAATACCACATCTGATGCCATTCCACCACACCCTATTCTAGAAGAATAGATTAGAATAGAATAGAATAGAATAGAATAGAATAGAATAGAGCAGAACAAACAGAACAGAATTGAGTAGAATTGAGTAGAATAGAATAGAATAGAATAGAATAGAATAGAACAGAACAGAACAGAACAGAACAGAACATTCCCTCTCCAAAAATTAATGTGGCCAAGATTAATAATACCTGATAGCTCTGTGGCTGAAATGATGGACATTCAACCAATTTAAGTAAACTGTGGCTTTAAGAAAATAAAATCAGAACCATAGTTATCATTACAATTCACCTATTGATGAGGGGCATGTCAGTATGTAATCCGTATCAGAGCGTGCAAATATTTCACTCGTTAACACCGAATTAATGGTTTGGTTGCTGTTATTTCTCTCCTCCTCCTCGCAGGCCTCACAGTTTCGTGGCTGTGAGCCTTCGTAGTCCCGATAACCTCTCAAAAACCTTAACTGACCATTTCAGATCCGGCCTGTGCTACATTCAGAATGGAACCTAGCGTGCTTGGTTCCTAAGCTTCTTGTGGACACTACTAGTCTTTGCAAGAAAGGGTAAAGGTAAAGGTTTCCCTCTCACATATGTGCTAGTCGTTCCCGACTCTAGGGGGCGGCGCTCATCTCCGTTTCAAAGCCGAAGAAGAGCCAGCACTGTCCGAAGACGTCTCCGTGGTCATGTGGCCGGCATGACTCAATGCCAAAGGCACATGGAATGCTCTTCCCTTCCCACCGAAGGGGGGGGGGGGCTGGTTTTTCTACTTGCATTTTTTTTACCTGCTTTCAAACTGCTAGGTTTGGGAGAAGCTGGGACAAGTCACGGGAGCTCACCCCATTATGCGGCACTAGGGATTCGAACCGCTGAACTGCTAACCTTCTGATCGACAAGCTCAGCTGTCTTACCCGCTGAGCCACCATGTCCCTTCTTTAATTAGACTAGACACACCCAATTCCTGCAAGTGTTCTTCGTATATTTTACTCTCCAGCCCCCTTTGTTGCTCTTCTCTGCATCTCGACTCCATTCTATCACGTCCTGTCCCAAAGGTGGGTTTTTTTTCCTTTAGGAAAGTCCAGTGGCCTCTTGGAAAAAGCACCTTTGGGACAACCATGACCTGGAGGACGGAGAGTCTCCACAGACATCCTGTCACACACTTGTGCGTCACTAGAAAGTGGTTGCTCCGTCCCTGGAGGCTTTTAAGGAGAGACAAGACAGTCACCTGTCTGAAATGGGAAGGGCTCTCCCGCTTGAGCAGGGGGCTGGACTAGAAGACCTCCGAGGTCCCCTTCCAGTTCTATTCTATTCTATTATTAAAGCGTGCTGAGTTGACAGCTGCAGAACTCACTGGCCTGGCCTCTGAGATTGGAAAGCCCCCATAATCTTCAGCCTCCTCCCCAGCCTGATGTCCTTGAGGTGCATCCACTTCTGCTCCCAGAATTCCCTCCCTGCCTGGCTCTTCTGATGGGGAATTGGGGGGGCTCTTCCTGTTCCAGTGGAAGAGCCGCTGGGTGTGGCTCTCTTTGGGAAGAGCCTCTAACAGCAATGGCGAACCTATAGCACGCGTGCCACAAGTGGCACACAGAGCCATATTGGTGGGCACACCAGCACAGCTTTGGCGCGCCTATGTGTGCCAACCAGTTAATTTTGGGGCTGTTCCTTGCCTCCGGAGGGCCTTCAAGGAGTTGGGGAAGGCCCCTTATCTGCTCTCCACTGTCTCCAGGGCCTGTCTAGGAGTCAGAGGAGGGTGAAAATGGGCCTTCCCACCCCCGGAGGGGAGCGTGCGTGCGTGCACATAGAATTATGGGTGTGGGCATGCAGGTGACTCCATCCCCTGCACTCCCCCCCCCCCGCTTTTGGTACATGATGGCAAAAAGGTCAGGCATCACTGTTTTAGGCCAAATGACTTGGAGAAGTCAAGATACAAGTCCCTAGGGAGAAGACCTGCCCTTTGCTCTCCTTCTTCCCTTCCTCTTCTGCTCTGTGATTAGAGGACTCCAACATGACCGCCCCTTGCCTTAAAACGCCCCCCCCTCCTTTTAATTGGATTTTTGCTGCTAGTCCCTGGTGAGGCACTCTGGTTCCAGAAAGGCTTCACGGAAGGTTGGCTGCAGAGAGGAAACCAGAACCAGGGGAGGAAAATGCCACGTGAAACGGGACCTTCATCACTCAGCCCAATGTGCTCCTCCTCGGCTCTGGTGGCTCTTCTTCCACCTCCAGCTGTACTTTTTTTGACTTCTTTTAATGAGGATGGTAAATCAAGGCCCTCTCGGTCTGCAGACGGCAATTACTCCGCTTGTTAGAGGAGGTTCTGTTTCACCCCGAATGGGGAAAAGGAATCAGATTTAGCTCCCATAATTGAGTTCAAGCAGTATTTGGTAGTATATTGCCCTGGATTCCTTCTGGTGGAAGGGCAGTAAATACACTGCAGGAACAAATAACAGAATGGAAGCAGATTGAGCCTTTTTTATTTCTAAGTAAAAGCAGACTCAGCAATTTGCATCTGTGGTCGGTGCTGCAGAATAATGGCTCTGAAGAGGAGATGGGGAGGAACAAGCCACATTCCGCCCCCAAAGGCAGGGATGATGGTGAAGTAGGTTGTGCAAAGGCCACCATCTCCATCTCCCCCCCTCTTGCTGTTGGCCCTGGGAGGGGCCTCAAAGAGGGTCTTCGTGATGCATCCACCCTGGCTGAGTCTGTGTCCAGAGGCCGAGGATGTAGGTAGCCACAAATTCAGGTTGCAGCTTTTCCTGCTCCAGAATAACAGAGTTGGAAGGGACCTTGGAGGTCTTCTAGTCCAACCTCCTGCTAAGACCCTACGCCATTTCAGTCCAATGGCCATCCAATCTCTTCCTGAAAACCTTCAGAGTTGGAGCAGCCACAATTTCTGAAGCCAGTCCATCAATTCATTGTTTTCATTGTCAGGTACGTAATTTCTCCTTAGTTCTAGGTTGCTTCTCTCCTTGATTAGTTTCCACCCATTGCTTCTTGTCCTGCATCTTCTGGTGCTTTGGAGAATAGCCTGACTCCCTCTTCTTTGGGGCAGCCTCTGAGAGATTGGAAGGCTGCTCTCTTGTCTCCCCTGGTCCTTCCCTTCCGTAGACTAGCCAGGCCCAGTTCCTGCAACCGTTCATCGTAATGTTTTAGCCTCCAGTCCCCTCATCATCCTAGTTGTTCTTCTCTGCACTCTAGAGTCTGAACATCTTTTTTTATATTGTGACGACACGCTACTGGATGCAATATCCCACGTGTGATCTTACTGAGGCATTGTAAAGCCATATTAACACTTCATGTGATATTGATTCTATCCCTTTCCCTTTCGAACAAAACAAATCCCTGATGTGCAATCTTGATGTGCAATTAAGCCATTTTTGACTCTTACCAACACATAGATAGATTGTTTCCATGGTGATCGGTTCCTCACCTGCTCCTTCAAATTTCCCAATTGTTCGCTCATCACTGCTGTAACTGGACACAGCCTTACCTGTTTCTGCTCCAGAAGGACTGAGGTTGGAGACCCACCATGCTTGGTACCTTGTTTGGTCCCAACAGGCAGCTCAGGGTTGACCTGCTGTGTTCATGAGTTCCCCAAAGATGGGCCTGCAGCCTGTTCCAGCCTCAGGTCCCTTCACAGCTCCTTCTGCTGCTCCTTCAGGGCCAGAGCTTGTCCACTCTGAGCCACAGATCTGGGGGGTGCATTGCTGTGACCCCCCTTCTGGAGGCAGCGGTCGGTCATTGTCAGGAATGGGAGCTGAGTTGCGCTCTAATTCAGCAGGGGGGGTCTTCACCATCCTATTCCCCAAAGCACCAGAAGGCTGGACAAGGAGCAACAGATGGAAACTAATCATGGAAAGGACCAACCTAGAATGGAGGAGGAATTTCTTGATAGTGAGAAGAAATGATCAGTACAGGTGCTTCCTTCCAGAAGTTGTAGATGCTTCATCACTGGAGGCTGTAAAAAGACTGGACAACCTAAGGTCTAGGAAAGGGCTTCCCAACTGGGGGTGACGGCACTGCCTGGGGGTGCAGGATGGTATTCCAGGGGGTGCAAAAACTTGGGTTTAGAAGTTTCAGGATGATAGTGTGCAGTATATGCATTGCATATAATTATTTACTTTTGCAAGGGGTGCGAGAATATATCAGATGCCTTCTAGGGGTGCAGGGTATAGAAAAGCTTGGGAGCCCCTGGTCTAGGATAGGGGATGAGGGTGGAGGTTCATTCTCCAAGCTAGTGGGTTGGTTTCCAAACTTTTCATTACCAAGCTAGGTAACATCTCAAGCGGAATTGAGGGAATGCCAGTGTTGCTGTTCTTCTGCTTATAAGGGCTTCAGAGGGTCACCCCAGGTGATGGTCTTGCAAGGGGTCACGTGTGGTTCACATCAGGTTGGGTCTTGTGATAGGTCTTGTGATGGGGAAGTGACATCAAGTATACGTCATGGCATAGGATTTCCTGCCTGGGCAGGGGGTTGGACTAGAAGACCTCCAAGGTCCCTTCCAACCCTGCTATTCTGTTCTTCTGTTATTGACTCACAGAGTGGTCTGTCCATTTCGGTAGCTAGCTTGGATTGCAGAGACCAATTTTCTCGTCTTTCATCGGAGCATCGGCCTTAGATGCCCCCGTCCTTGAAGGAAAGGTCTGCCAGGAGACCGGTAATTCCTGCCCCAAGCCTGCTTTGCTACAGACCCAGTCAATGATTCATATGGCGGCCTCTCACCTTTGTCTGGCGGAGAGGGATTGGGAACCACTTCCTCAGGCAGCTGACGGCTATGAAGGAGTCGGCTCTTCCACCTGGTGCCACAAGCCCAGGACTTTCACGTTCTGGATAGTGACCCCTCCCAGTGCTGGCTTGCAGAAATTTGAGATCCTGGAAAGAGGGCAGCGAGGAGCAACAATGATGATGAGGGGACTGGAGGATAAAGCATAAGAAGAACAATTGCTGGAATTGGGTGTGGCCAGTCTGGAGAAAGGAAGGACGGGAGGGGGGCATGGTAGCAGCGATCCAGTATTTGAGGGGCTGCCCCAAAGAAGGGGGGGGGTGTCAACCCATTGTCCAAAGCACCAGAAGATGCAGGAAAAGAAACAATGGATGGAAACTCATCAAGGAGAGAAGCAACCTGGAATTAAGGAGGAACTTTCCTAACAGAATAATTAACCAGTGGAACTGCTTGCCACCAGAAGTTGTGGGTGCCACATCACTGGAGGTCTTCAAGAAGAGATTGGACAGCCACTTGTCTGAAATGGTGTAGGGTCGACCATGGGGATGGACTAGAAGACCTCCAAGGTCCCTCCCAGGTTTATTCTGAATTGAAATTGAAATTTCAGACAAACGGCTGTCCAACCTCTTCCTAAAAACTTCCACTGATGGAGCCCTCACAACCTCTGGAGGCAATTTCTGTTCCACTGAATAATTGTTCTCACTGGCAGGATAATAATGCTGCTGGTGATGCTGCTGTTGCCCAGCTAAACTTCTCCAGGGCCCTCTGAGCTTAATTATTTGCTTGCAGATGTTTCATTACCTGACTAGGTCACACTATCCGGGCGAAGGAGGGTGGGGTTCCCTCTCTGTTTGGGTACAGAAGCTCATCCTGCCACTGATGGTGTGTGTGTGTGTGTGTGTGAGAGAGAGTTTTTCTCCTTGGTAGTTCTTTGAGTAGCATTTTGTTTTCTGCTTGAAAGCTTGGGAGTTTTTTCTGGTGTTAATCCCTGCTTGCCTAGCTATCGGTTGCAAGGGTGTACTGCCTCTTTGTTCCTTTCTTAGATTTTTATTGTCTTTTTGAATGATGTGTGTCATTTAAGTCTGTGTATCTATTGATGGCTGATGAGGTACACAGAGACCCAGTACAGATGGTTACGAGACACCTAGAGATAAGCCACATCTACACAAGAGACAAGCTGGGGATGGAGTGAAATATCTTTTGCAGTAAAGGTTTGGCTAATTCCGTATTCTTCTTTGGATACCAGCTAGGAAGGGCCCGGTCTGCCTTGCATTCCACCTCCTTCTCCTTGCTAGCAAAGGGCACAAATGATGCGTATGTCCCAGGCACAAAGATTTAGGACCCTATGTTAAATTACAGTCAAGAAGTTTTATTGCTCAAGCCTAAAATCGGGAGTCCAGTCTACTAAGGTTCAGGACTAAGTTAGGGGCCATTTGTGGGAATGTAATGATTCTAAACTGATTGCACCTTTTAGCTCCACCTCCCAGGCAGGCCTGCTCTTCTCCCACAGGCTGCTAGTGGAGTTGTGCTTGCTTCAGAAATTCTGGCTCTGCTTTCAGATGGATTTGAGAAGGACCTGCTCCCATTCATGCCCCCCTCCCCGAAGGAGAAGCCCGCCGGCCTAAAAAGAGGGATCTCCTCTGGGGCTACTAGGAGGTGGACATGCTGGTCTTTTGGGGCCAGGATGGGGAAGGTAGGGGGGGAGACTGCTCCCACAAGATCCATTTATTTTAAACAGAATTGATGGAACCCCCCCTCCCACACACACTTATAATGGGAAGTGTTGGCTTTTGAGATGCAGAAGCCCAATTTTTAGGGTGGCTTCACTTCCATCAGCTGGTTAGGGTTGCAAAAAAGTGATGTGATGTGAATAGAACCAGGACCAGTGTTTGGGCCACATGGTAATTTCTAGCTTGTGGTTTGTTTGTTTGTGGTTCTGTGTTTTAAATGGGCAGGAAGGAATTTGGTGGGGAAGGGTGACTGTTTTATTTTTTTATTAACATCATAACGCAGTCTCCTATTTTTAGCTTGCGATTCATAACTTGATTTTGGCTCAGGGTTTTGGCTCCTGGGTTTCGAGGTTGTTCTGCAGCCATAGAAAGTAGGAAAGGTGAGTGCCATCCTTGGAGGATGCCCTGTGCAGGTGGTCCTTATCACTTACCTTATCCTTTTCATTTAGCCTCCCTAGTGCAACTGGGACATGCTGGGCAGCCTCATTGGGACACTGGTGAAATTCTGGCCAATGTGGCAACGGTTGCACTCTGCTATGAAGCGACCCATTTTCTGGATTTGTGCAATATGGCTCCCCCCCCCCCAGTGTTTGGCTTTTTATTACCATTCAGGTAACATCACCAGGAGGGGGAGGAGGAGAAGGATTACTGAGGGGTCCTTGGTGCTCTCTGAACTTGGCTATTTTCTCACAGGCATTTCATGACCCAAATAGGCAACACTGTCAGTGCTAGAAGGGGCTTGCGGGGCGAGGAGGAGGAGGAAGACTGTGGGATCCTTGGTAGTTTTCTTGCAGACGCTTCATGACCCATCTAGGTGACATCATCAGTGCTAGAAGGGAGTAGGGCTTGTGGAGATGATGAAGAAGAAGTGGTGACGGTGGTCTCTGAGGTTGGTGGTTCTGTTCCAGATGTTTTACTACCCAAACCAGGTAACTCCATCACTGCAGCTAAAAGAGCCCCAAAGACCCCCTAGATTCAACTCTGAGCTATGAATATCCCCCTTTATTGAGGCCTTCAAGGCGTCCTTCGACCTGACGTTTGCGGTGTGAACTTGGCAAAGGAAATTCGCAAGAGAGACTCACCTCTCCCGATGTGGCCAGCCGGCATTCAGCTCCCCTTTCACCCCTGCAACGAACGTCTTCCTGTTTTATGCCTTCTTTATTTACGAAACAGGCTGCCTACCTCACTCCCGGAGACTCTGGGCAGGTCGCACAAGTTCTGCCCAACCAGGGACCCAAATGAAAAAGTGCTGATGTGAAAGAAGACACAAGATTTTTCTCAGAGAGAAAAATGCAAACTCTGGGCTAATGCGACTTAGTGCTGTTGCAAATAAGGACAATTGCTTTGTGTTTTCTCTCACGAAGCCTTGCAACAATTGCAAAGGGGGCTGCCTGGTTATTTTTTATTTTTCCTTTTAAATCCATCACTCTGGCCGCTACCTACCCACCCACCCACCCACCCAACCAACCCTCTTTTATTTCTGCCCTTAAAGACGAAGGGAAGATCTGATGTTTTTTGTAAGAGGTTAGGCTGACTTTGGCACTTGGATGCATTTCCTTAATGACTCTTGAAATTCTGGGCTAGGCTGGACGTCAGTCAGCTCCGTCGGAGCCAGGAAGGGGCGGAGGGAGAGCCAGCAGCTCCAAACAGCCCAAGAGCCTCCTTCCATTTATAAGAGCTGGTCAGTTCCACTTTCCCAAACTCGCCAACCTCCAGGCTCTCCCCTGGCTCTGCAGTTCTCAGATAGCAGAGCTGGATGCTAGAGGAAGAAGGACAGCAGTGGAATCGCTGATCTATCAGAGCGGGCACTTCCAAACTCGGCCACTTTTAAGACTTGTTTCCAAGGTGCTTTTTCAGGAGGCAAGTGGGCTTTTTTGTTTTTCTTAGAAGACATTTCGCTTCTCCCCCAAGAAGCTTCTTCAGTTCTGACCGGATGGTAGGGAATAGAAGGATTTATATTCCTTGCAGACAAAGCTGGTCATTTGCATCCTTTTAGAGCAGGGCTCTCCAACCTTGGCAACTTTAAGACTTGCCGACTTCAACTCCCAACTCCCAGACTTCAAC
>JANHFP010180472.1:0-13238 GCA_032468135.1 Calamaria suluensis
TTATTTTGATTATTTTGATTTATTGTAATATCTATTAAATTCTGTAAATCTGTTTTTAAATTCTGTAAACCGCCCCGGGTCCTAGGAGATGGTGCGGTATATACGTCGAAAAAATAAATAAATAAAAGTACAGTAACTAATATCTATATAAAGAAGCATGTGAACATGATTCACTACTTTTGTTATTTCTTTATTTAATTAATATTTTCTTTGTGTATTAGAAACAAAGGCCAAATACTTCAAAATCATCCACTAATTCTTTTTTAAAAAAAGACAGAGCTGTACAAATTCACCACACTAGCACCTCTTATGCTCATCAATGAATAGGATAAATTGTGCATTCTGTTAAAAGAGAAAGATTATGAATATTATTGGAGGCTATCAGATTGAACTGATGACATTACATGCTCATGATATTACAGCTTTGAGTTTTATTGTCCTAGAAATCGTCTTGTTATCATAGAAAGAAACTATTTTACATCAGGTCCTCTGTGCACAGGCTGACCAAGAACCTGGGCGGTGGGAGAGGTAGTCTTTGACTTACAACCACAACAGAGCCCAAAAATTTCCATAGCTAAGTAGGATAGTTATTAAGTGTGTTTTGCCCCATTTTACAATTTGTCACAGTTGTTTAAGCAAATCACTGCAGTATTTAAGTGGATTGCATGGCCATTACGTGAATCTGGCTTCCCCCATTGACTTTGCTTGTCAGAAGCCAGCTGGGAAGGTAACAAATTGTGATCACACGACCCCAGGATAATGCAACTGTCATAAATATAGGTCAGTTGCCAATCGCCCAAATTCTGATCATGTGACTGTGGGGATGCTGCAATAGAAACTGATTTTGTCATTTTTTGTTAGGGCCATTGTAACATTGAATGGTCACTAAACACATGGTTGAAAGTCAAGGACTACAAGTAGCCTAACACATGTGCAGTGAACCAGGTTCACAAGGACTGCATTCCACCAAACCTGATTTTTCAGTCATTTGTACAATTAATTATTTACACATTTATAGTTGTTGTTTTTTTTTAAATTTCACAGAGAATTTACCCAACAAGTGCCCAAAACCAAGAAGAAGGTAGAGGACTCCTTTCCTGGAATCTCCTTCTGAGATTCAAGAAATGGAGCTAAATGAGAACATTTTAGGTGTCACACCCCCCCCAATCCCTCTGGAGCACTTCCCTCTTGGAAATTACCCTCCCACCCTGGCCAATTCACCCCGGCCATCACACCCTGGCTGACTCACCTCGGTCAACTCACTGTGAGACAATTCGCCACAGCCAACTCACTATAGGACATCTTGCCAAGAGACAATTCAATGTGGGATAACTCAAGAGAGGGACAAGTAGAATTGAAACTCCCCCAGCCTTGAGGACTTCTGAGAAGGTTCAAACCTAAAGTAAGACAGGGCCCGGTGCGATTCACTTGACCCTCTCTTGAGTTATCCTGTTTTGAATTGTCCCATGGCAAGATGGCCATAGTAAGTTGTCCTGTAGCGAATTGGCTGGGGCAAGTTGTCCTAGACTCCTCCTAGAAGGTGAACCTTTGAGCGTAACAATGTTGTCTGCAGAGGGCTTAATAACAACAATATCAAATTTTAAACTATTTCTTTGCATTTGTATTGTCTACTGTCATTATAAATTGTAAATTGAAGAGAGTCCTCAGAAGTGTGGCAATGTAGAAATGTAGTAAATAAACAAGGTATGGTCTACTGACTGTAATGATAAAACTGATGGACTTCTATTTTTCCTACGCTCACATTTTTTTAAGGTGGTTAATTTTCAAAACACGAGAAATGCATTTTCATTTCTTAGAAATCTGAGCTCCTTGCTCCTTTGAAAACCTGTTAAGTTTTAATAAAAGTACAATACGATAACAAGGCAATCCTGATTCTCTGTCAATGTATGTATCTTTCCAATATTGCTTTGTAGGTAAATACCTGGCAATTACATCATAGAAAGTTTGGTGTTTCAGTAAACTACATGAAAAGAGAAGACCATAAAAAGAAAGTGCCATTAAAGTGAAATAAGGAAGTTGCAAAAAATCGTCAATGATAGAACCATTCAAAGTTCAAATGGTTAATAATTTATCTTTATTATAGTTTCATTATCAAAGCAAACCTTGCACCTATTCTATTTCAAATGATACAAATGTTGGAATGCACATACTGTAGCACCATAACTCCCCCCCCCCTTTTTTTTCTGTCTTTAAAGTCTATTCCGGGAAAACAGAAGAGGGTGCTTAAGTTTCCTTCCTGAAAATAACCCAGAAGTATTTTTTTCTTTGTTCTCAGAAGAAGGGAAAAAATTATCCTTCAAATGTGGGTCCTATCGTGAATATGGGGATACTGGAATGGGAATAGAGGAAACCTTCGCCTGCTCCTTTTCCGCTCAAAATATTTTCCTTCTGAATTACACCTTGACTGCTCACAGTGTCGTTTCTGTTTTGGTATCACCTGAGATGACAATTCAGAGCAAAGTGCTATCATTCACAAGCAGCTTATTTCTGCAGGAGCAACAAGATTTACCTTATCTGTAAAAGGAGGAAGAGGAGCCCCAACTCTTTCACAAAGCTATCATTTGAAGGCATCTTAGGAACTGGGAATGGCTGTTAAAACTTGTTATATCTCTTCAAGGCTGTGGAATCGCAAAAAACTGTGTGTGCTGAAGTCCCAGATCATCGATGGTGGGTCAAAAAAAAGGGGGGGAATGACTCTACTTTGACTCTGCTGGCATCTCCCTCTCTCTTTCTCTCCCTCCCTCCTTTCCTCTCTCTCTCTCAAACACAGAGAGAAAGAATTCATAAAAAAGTAATAAAAGTTGAATTGAGCTATTTAAATTTATTATTTAATAAATAAATGTTTACATAATTGTAATTGTAAAATACAGAGAGGAAGAATTCATAAAAAAGTTGAATTAAGCTATTTAAATTTATTATTTAATAAATAAATGTTTACATAATTGTATTTTTAAAAAAAATGTCTATCCAAGGCAGCTCTAGCGGCCTTGACAATTTGAAGAATGCTCTTAGGTGGCCTTGCAGTCTCCAAAAAAGAGAGGAAAAGCACAGCCCATTCTCACACAATTGGGGGGGGGGGTATTTCCAGAGACCATGTAAGAACAAGGCCATCCTGCACGATTTTCAAGAGGGTAAAGAGGACTGGCCTGTCACCTGTGACATGCATGTCATAGATTCTCCCTCACAAATCCTGCCCATTCCATTCCATGACAGGATTCGAAATGCTGACTCGGTAGCTGCTGCTCACACAACAGGGCTGTAATTCCCATTGGTCTGTTAGAGCAGCATTTCAAAATCATCCTTAATGCCAGACAGACCCACAAATTATTGTGACACTTCATTGGCTTAACCTATTGTAAACACCTACAAATCGATGTTTGGGGAAGTGAGGCATAATTTTTGGGAATATAAAACTCACTAATTTCCTGATCTTGCTTCTAATCGACGTAGGATTGAACAATTAATTCTACATTCAAGTACTTTGTTCCTACTTAAAAAACATATTTGTGATGACGCTCATGAAGGCTTTAGAAAGGCTATAAACTTGAACAAACTCCTACAGTACAATTTGCTTTCTTATCCCCAATGGATAAGGATTTCTAAAAGCATGTTTTCCTTGTTTTATCTTAATGCCATATAATGCTGGGAATCGGGTTATAATTTATAAATATGGCATTAAGATAAAACAAGGAAAACATGCTTTTAGAAATCCTTATCTATTGGAGTTTCTTCTGTACAATATTTTCAAAGCCTGATTAACTTCTGTAGATTTGCATTATATCACAGTAGTACACTATATTTAGCAGATCCTGTTTTCTATGTCAGTGAAGAATCTGGCATATTAATATGCTTATTTCTATTTAACTTAAGATTATCACTACACCTTCTGAATATGGATAACCATATGAAAAAGGAAACAGAACTCTCAATTACCTCCTTTAAAAATGAATCACAAATTACACAAATTTTAATACCCATTTATGCTTGTTTCTCCTAGCTTACAATTATGTTATCTTTATTATTATGTGGAAATATTTATGCAAAAAAAATTGCAGAATGTGGGCTGTATGAATCAAGATTACAATTTAGCATTAAGGCATGTGAACTAGTTTGTGAGATATATCACTTTGCATCAAAATGTGACTGTGAATCACTAACTAATATTTATACCATCATGAGGACAACTCTTACTTTTTATTTCTCACAAGATGTATATAACTTTTTTCAAATGATTTACAGCATGTGTAGATGTGCGTGCTTCTTAGAAAATATTATTTAAAGGCATAACACTTCCTGAATATCAGTTTTTTAAAAATCAAAGCAGTATGTGGGAAATAAAGCTATCCAGAAAGAGTTGTCACTCTGGAAATGTTTCTTTCTACTCATATATAAAATAGCATGCTGAAAAATGACATTTATTGTATATTTTGGATATATTCATCTCAGGGGCTACATAAGATGAAGAACACTTTCCTGATTAATAGTAACCAGGATTTGAATCTACAGCTTTAGAAGGGATAGATTTTTAAAAGCTCCTCATAAGAGAATTGGGGTGTACTATTAATAAAGGTAATATTAAAGTCACTACTCATAATGACTGCTTAGAATAAATTATAGCCATGGTTAAAGACAGTAAATAAAATATGTATGCAAGAAAGAAGAGATAGCATATCTGAGCAGAAGGAAGTGATAAATGTTTTGAAAACCATGTTTATTTTAACTATTTCCTTTACTTTTTTCCAAACCTGCTCTTCAGTTCAAAGCAAAAGTGTAACAAAAGAAAGCACCCAGCTGCATTGTGCTGAAACATGAAAACACTATGTTATTATTCCTAAATGAACTGGAGAAGAAAACCTTGTGAGGTCTCTTGATCATCATTGTTCTATGATGATTGCTTGCATGCTTTAGATGTGAGCAGAATGACAATCTCTTGGATGCATCACACAACAGGTTTCCTTCCCAGAGAGACTGGAGCGTTCTAACTTCCCATGAGGAAATCTGTGCACAAATGTCCCAAAGGTGCTTTCTCAAAAGGCAACAGGACTTTCTTTGTTTTGCTTGAAGATGCTTCGCTTCTCATCCAATAAGCTTCTTCAGTTCATTCTGCAGAACTGAAGAAGCTTCTTGGATGAGAAGTGAAGTGTCTTTAAGCAAAACAAAGAAAGTCCAGTTGCCTTTTGAGAAAGCACCTTTGGGACAACCATGTCCTGGATCAGCAACCTCCAACCTTTGCAATGTTAAGATGTATAGACTTCAATTCCAAGAATTCCTCAGCCAGCCAGCCTGGTATCCAACCTACAGCATGACTGGCTCTACCATTTTAAGTTTGCCAAAGAATGACTCCAGCGGCTACAGCTGAAGCTCTTACCACTGAAAGAAGCTCAGTGACTCTTCCGGTGAAACCAGGAGTCAGCTGGTGGAATAACTCAGAGAAATAAGACCAGAATATCCTGTTCGATGTAAAGGAATCCAGGAATACCGTCAAAAAAAATGAAGGGATCGCTGACATGTCTGTCCTATCTGAGGGACTGAGTCAAAAGCTGGAGACCATTAGCAACAGAGGTGTGTCCTCATAGCTCTGGCAGACTCAGCCCAATCAGCTAGCAGTTGAGGTCAACCCATTCCTGGATGCTATCTCCCCCTAAATGGAGACTCTCCAGAGACACTGTGTATGAATGGCAGAGGCATGAGGACTGCCAAAAGAAGTGCTGCTGACCATAACTGTAACTATCCATCTACTCTTCCATTTTCCCAGTAAGGTAAGCATCTATGAAGATGTAAAACCCTTCACCTGAATCAGAGTAAGTTCTGAATGCAAGATGCCTCTCTGAAGCCAATCATGGGGTGCGGGGGTGGGGAAGACTTGAGAGCTTTGTACTGCATTCTCTGATAAAGACATTTCTGACTAACTATGTGGGAAACCGTTCACTGAATCATAAACCAGGCAAGCATGAGTTGTAAAATGTAATAGTCAATTATAAACCCATAGAACACAGAATTACTCTCCTGCCAACATCCCGGGTGCAGACAGATCAAAAATTAATGACTGAAGAGAGTCTATTACTCTGCTGGGAATATAATTTCCTCCTATTTATTCACAACAGTCAGAAAGCCATTTCCTCAATTTTTACTTTAACAACTCGAGCACTTCACAACGCAGCTTCTTTTCTTTCTTTTCTACAAACAAATGAAGAATTTTTGGAAGCCCAGGCTTTGGGAAGAATATTTTAATCATAGATAATATGCTCTTACAGATTAGAATTGCTTTCAGCTGGCTTGAAAGTCCCCAACTTGCTTGTCAGAGGTAACACACTTTGAAAATGGTTCTACTACTTGCGGAAGAGTAGTGTAAAGACTTCCCATCTTGTGAAATGGGAAGGTAACATCTGGGCTAGGCAAGTAAAAGGATAGCAGGGATATATAACAATAGTTTATTCAGTTAAGCATGAAATCTATTAACTTCTGAATTTCCTTTTCTTGAAAACTTGACATGAATAAAATAGGGCAAATGTATATTGGAAAGAGATGTACATTCCTATTGCTGGTTTCTAAATTTCCAAGGATTTCAAGCAAACGTCCATTGTTAGTGTAGGCAGTCATCAACTGTTCAAAGCAAAAATGTTTTAATAAATGCACAGCATTTCTACTCAACCTTTTTCCACCAATGGAAACAAACACGGCTAAATGAACTCAATTCTTCTCTTGAACCTAGAACCTTTGATTAGTGAACATAACCTCCAGACACAAATGAGCTAATATCATTTTTCCACTAATTTTAATAATTCCAATTTTTGCTGTCCAAAATATTGCAAAGAACCTCTTTATCTATTTCAGCTTTCTCAATTGTCTTGACTAGGGATGATGTACTGTAGCCCAATATATCTAAAGGCATCAAGTTGGGAAAAGTGTGATATCTTGTGCAAAGATGTCAATTCAAAGCTGTTTTGCCATTCCAAAACATAGTCCTGTGTTCACTTGTTTTCCATCAGACTGAGAAGATAAATGCATTCTGATTTAAATAAATAGGCTTTTTAATCCCAATGGTTTCCTTTACGCTAACCTTGGTTTGTTTTAATTGTAGCTTGTTGTGTAAGTCATAGGTCTGGCATATGAAAAACACCAAGCTGTTTTAAACAGAGTTTACACAAACCCAAACCAGGCAGTTTACATTCTGCATTATCTTGATACATGGATCTATCAAAAACACAAACAAGTAGTCCTCATTTAGCTATCACAATTGGGACTGGCCACTTGATTGTTAATCAAAGTGGTCATTAAGAAAAAAAATCATGTGACCACAATGGTGCTTATGATCTACTGATCCTTGAGTTGATTTAGCTAAGTTTGATTCCTAACGTCTTAGCCACATTACGTTTTGAGATTGCCTTTATTTTTTCAAATACTAAGCAGAGACAATGCTACTTACATCATCCAATGTGATTCAATGCTGCCATTTACTTTGTTTAGGACACTGAAGAAGGTCGTACAAATGTACTGAGACAAGCGTACCTATTTAGATTTATTTTTTTAACATTAGGGGATTTTTTTCCAGTTGCCCTTCTCTTCTAACCCAACCAAAATGTTTATCTCTCTGTCTTTTCATATTGGTATTTTCTTCAATGCAATCATGATTTAAGGAGAAGATCTAAATTCCCCATTTATGTTTCTCCTGATAGTTTTGGGGTCCTTAGAAAACGTAAACCCTCTGGTTTTCCCACAAGCACAATTATTTGTTGTGTGTCAGACTTACTTTTGGATTTATCATCCTTGATTGCTTCTGAACAACATGGTGCCTATGTCTAAGCAGCTTGCGGCTTTCATCATAGTGTGACTTTTAATTAAAAGTTGGGAGACTAAAAGCGACTCAGTCCTACAATATTTTTTTACAATTGCTTATGACTAACTGCTTTGCTCTGCAAGATAATTTATTCCATTTATGTTTTCTTTCCTCTCCTCTTCCAACTAAATCAGTTTACATGCTCATTGTTTACGATTCTTTCCAGGGCATCTTATTTACACCTCTTATTTGACAAACTTTATTCACTTTTATTTTTGTCTTTATCCACAGATTAGAATAGACATGCCAGTTGTAAATAAAATAAATTATTTCTTCTATAAACGTAATGTGCTGTATTATACAGTGGCATCTTGGTACTCAACTGCTAGGAAACTCATCCAATCTGATACTCAACACATTTTGACGTGAAACTTTTGTCCTGGCACTCATCATTTGTTTGGTACTCAACGCACAAGCTAGAACTTGTTGGTGTTGGCTGCCTTGTGAGTCATTACATTATTCCTTATGGAGGAGAAATTGTATGACACTCACTGTTTTTGGTACTCATCACACCTCCTGGAACCAATTAAGGATGGTACCTTAATTGATAACTGTAACACTGTAATGTCTGGTCTTTTTTACCTGGATATTGTCTGAGTTAGTTTGGAAGAGATTTTCCCCCTGGTTAGTTTGGAAGAGAACCACCCCCGTCCCCGGTTGAATCATAGTAAGAACATCTTCTCTGAATCCCATTATCAAAAACCAGGCAACATTCTCACACATGAGAATGAAGATATTGTGCCCTGGCTCAGCATCTGATATATTTTTAGCACCATGTGAAAAGATACTCTTATTTGTTTAGGCCTTTTGGATGCCTACAGTTTTTTTACTACTACTACTACTACTACTACTACTACTACTACTACTACTACTACTACTACTACTTCTCCTTTCTCCTTCCTCCTCCTCCTCCTCCTTCTTCTCCTTTTCTCCACTGGCAAAAGTGGAGGAGGGATTCTAAGGTCTTCTTCCTCCCACAATTGCAGAATTTTTTTTCCCCTACCAAGGGCTGACCCATTACTTGCAACATGAATTGACTGATTGGCTTGTCGCCTGAGCTTGATGCCGTGAGCTGAGAGATAATGACTGTCCCAAAGTCACCCAGCTGGCCTTCATGCCTAAGGCGGGACTAGAACTCAAGTTTCCTGGTTTTGTAGGATGCAATGAATGCATCTGCTCTCTAGGAACAATGATTAGATAATTTCACTAGGGAATTGAAGACTTTCTTTGTAATAGAAAAACAAAAAAGAGACAACGATTTCTCCTATGTGAGTGAATGCAACTTGGCATACATTAGTCTGTTTTTTAGAAGTCCTCTGGCAGTAATTCACTTAGCTTGTGAGCCTGCTGGACTAAACAAAAATAAAGTGAAATGAATGCTTGTGGAGCCAATACAAAGAAACTCACTACAGAGGTATAAGCAACTGCTGCTCAGCAAGATCAGAGAGAGCTTAGGAGGCTGTGAAACAAATAATTAAAAAGGGCAGAACAGAACCAGATAGGTTGTCAGCTAAATTTTTCCAATATAGGAGAAAATAGACTGGAGTCAGGATTTTCTTTTTAAACCCCTTCCTTCCTTCCTTCCTTCCTTCCTTCCGTCATTCCTTCCTTCCTTCCTTCCTTCCTTCCTCTCACCCCCTCTCTCCCTCCCTCCCTCCAACAAATGTCAAAAAGTTTGAGTGTTTTTTTCTAAAAAGGCAGTTAATTTTAAAAGCCCTAAAATAATTCATAGAAGTGGAAAATAATGTTCAAATATTTCTCAGTATATGTTAATTTGGACTGAAATGCTTTTATATAAGGAATTTAAAAGTAAGTTTACAAATCTTGACTTGTTTTGAAATCTATAACCATGGCAGAAGAGTGTGTTACATTTAAAAACAGAACTGTCACCGCTGAATGAAGAGCAAAGGGGCTGCAATGTGTACAGTGGCTGATTAAGGATTACAGGCTTTATCTGATGTGTAAATGGGCCAAAGTATTAGTACACTTTGATTCCCATAACTACTTTTCTTTCCCTTTGATAAAAAGTGTACTCTGAAGGCTAGAATGATTGCAGAAAGAACCATCTTAATGATCTAGGTTGAGTTCAATGATTCTCAATTGGGAAAATGCACACCATAGATTGGACCTAGCAGTATTCTAACGAAGGACACATGGCAACCTGAATGGAGTCTTAAAACTAATATAAACAATGGAATATAATGACACAATGCCCATACACATATAAATAGTCTTCTAGGAAAATGAGGGTATTTTCTTTCTATCATGTTTTGGATAGAGTGATTGAAAGGTAAAGGAACGAATGCTGTACAACATAAACACTTGTATCAAAACAGTTCACTTCCCCAATTTGATACTCTCTTTAAATGTCCTGGGATTTCTTCCATTTAGTAGATAGCTGGATTATTGTACCTCTCAAGACAATTGTCCTATTTATTCACACTTTTGTCTATCTCTCAAACCAGACGATAAGCCTCGATAGGATCAGCAGTATGTCTGTTCTTCTTCTGTTTAAAATCGGATTCCAGTGCTTCAGTCTTCCATTAGAGGGCGTGAAAGGGCTGTGTGATCTGTTCCAAAAAACCCTTTCCCCAGCCCCCTTAGCAAGCCACTGGCTAAATAACCAAGAGGATGGACCTGCCTATCTCAAAGTCCCTAATGGGAATGGTCACATGAATCCTGAAACAATAATACCCCTTAATCACATGATTGTGATGCTCCCTCATCCATCTCTGTTTCAGCTGCTAAGATCCTATTAGCAGATTGCTATTAACAATAAGGAAGATCAATCTTTTACTTATTTTAGTAGTGGGGGGGCAAGGCATTTGAAGAATGCAGGTGCTTGCTTTGAAGTTAGTTAGACCTAAAATGGACACCTAACATCAAAAATGTCATCAAAAAAAGCACAACAAAGAATGTTCTTTCCCAACCAACTCAGCAAGCTCAAACTGCCCAAGGAGCTGCTGATACAGTTCTACAGAGGAATTACTGAGTCTGTCATCTGCACCTCTATATCCCTGCAACCGAACAAGACAAACTCAGCCTTCAGAGGATAATTAGAACTGGAGAAAAAACTGTTGTTACCCACCTGCCTTCCATTGAGGACCTGTATACTGCACGAGTCAAAAAGAGGGCTGTGAAAATATTTACAGATCCCTCACATCCTGGACATAAAACTGTTTCAACTCCCACCCTCAAAACGATGCTATAGAGCACTGCACACCAGAACAACTAGACACAAGAACAGTTTTTTCCCAAACACCATCACTCTGCTAAACAAATAATTCCCTCAACGCTGTCAAATGATTTACTAAGTCTTCACTACTATTAATCTTCTCATCATTCCTATTACCCATCTCCACCCACTAATAACTGTATAACTGTAACTTTGTTGCTTGTATCCTGAGGGATAACTGCTAACTTCCTACACTTACAATTTATATTTACTGTTTCCTAATATTTCATTGCTCATCAAATATTAGGAAACTATGACTATCATTAAGTGTTGTACCTTATGATTCTTGACGAATGTATCTTTTATGTACACTGAGAGCATATGCACCAAGACAAATTCCTGTGTGTCCAATCACACTTGGCCAATAAAGAATTCTATTCTATTCATCAATGAAGGAGAGCACAAAATATGAAAACATCTCTAGGGACAGGCAGGTAGACTTGCTCCTCTCTCTGCAGTATTTGACTCAACAGTTTGTTTAGTGACCATAGCATTGTTACACCAGTATTGAAAAATGTAACTCAGGACCGTTTTCTGAGTTACAATCTTTGCAGCATCCCCATGATCACGTGACCAAATTTCAGGTGCTTGGCAACTGGTTATATTTATGACAGTTGCAGTGTTCAGCAGTCATCTGATCACCTTTTGGGACCTGACAAGCAAAATCAATGGGGAAGCCAGATTCACTTAACAGCTGGGTTACTAATATATGAAGTGCAGCGATTCACTTAACTGTGGCAAGAAAATGGTGCAAAACGCACTTAACAAATGTCTCACCAACATAAATGTTGGGCTCAATTGTGGTCATAAGTTGAGGACTACCTGTAGTCCTTACTCAGGCAGGCAGGCTCTCTATGTTCAGAAAAGCTATGGTATGACTTAGTTCTGCCTATTGTATGAATTTTCTATCAGCAATTCTCGTGTTCTAATTTCAAAAGATTTCAAGAATTTATAGAAAGAGTAATAAATCAGTTGAAGCCTGCACATATACCAGCAGTTGGATTTTTGCAGGGATAATTTCCATTTTTTGATTGTTTTATTCCAATGGGTTACCACAGGCATTAAGGAATGCCTACATGTGAGCCATTTCTTAGAACAGCGGTCCCCAAACTTGGCAGCTTTAAGACTTGTGGACTTCAACTCCCAGAATTCTCCAGGCAGTTATGCTGGCTGGAAAATCTGGGAATTGAAGTCCACAAGTCTTAAAGCTGCCAAGTTTGAAGAGGTGTGTCTTAGAACAAGGATCCCCAATCTTGGCAACTTTCAAACTTGTGGACTTCAAGGCTGAGGAATTCTGGGAGTTGAAGTCCACAAGTCTGAAAGTTTCCAAGGTTGGGGACCCCTGTCTTAGAACATAGTCCAGCCCTCTGTGCTCTGATTCCCATCCTGGAGGGCTATGGCATCGTTTTTAAATCAGAAGCCAACAATTGGTGGAAAAACTGGAAGTGCATCCTCTTCCTTTTCCAAAAAATACTGTTTTCTAATTATGCCAAATTCAATTTTTACCCTGGCTGACGCCGTCCTGCCTAAACCTTCATCCTCACAGCAAGCTCTCCGGAGATTATCTGACTACACACCACCAGCCGACCACGCTTTAACCACGTGTGTTGTGCAAAACCCAACTTTCACGGGGCTTGCCTGTCGTTAAACAAGTTCCGCGTCTTAGAACTAGCAATCCTTCCTTCCATTCAGAACGTATTGTTCCTTCCACCCACTCCCTCCTGAGCTTTTTCATATCTCGCCTTCGTCAGAGGGGGCGCTGTGACGGAGTTAGGGCGGTCGGGGCCGGGTGGCGACACAAGCCGCTTCCGCTTCCGCTCCCGCCATCTTGCCGTGAGACAGCAGCAAGCGGGGAAACCGGTGGATTTGGAGCAACGATGCTGTCGGCCGCTGCTTACGATGAACCCGTGTTCGGGTTGCCCAGAGAGGTTGGACAGAGCTCTGCGGTGCAACGTCGCTTCTCTCCGTATACTTTCAATGGCGGGTGAGCGCTTTGTCTGTTGCGCGCCGGTGCTTTCCTTTGGACACTTCCTCTCCCTTTAAGACCGATCCTGCCTTTAGATCAGGGCTCTCCAACCTTTGGCAACTTTAAGCCTGGAGGACTTCAACTCCCAGAATTCCCCAGCCAGCTTTGCTGGCTGGGGA